>BLKR01015781.1:0-50788 GCA_011170035.1 Teleogryllus occipitalis | reverse complement strand
ACTGTTGTTTGACGTAAAATAAATAAATAACCTCTCTTTAAATTCCGTCCACTATTTGAATAATCTCACATTTCTCCTCATTCGCCATCTGCTCCCGACCCGCGCTCTCGCCTGACTCATCTCACAATCTTTATCCGTCTCTCTGGCGACCAGCCTTGCATCCACTGGGAAATTATCGAGTTCCGACTTCCCTTCCAAGTTCGCCTCAGGCACGCCACTTCCTGCGTGTCCAGTTCTGCGCCAGGGTGCACTGGTAGGCGCGAGAATGCGTCAGCATTGGCGTCCAGCGCTGTCTGCATGAAATCAATACAGTACATGTAGTCAGTTAGGAACAGAGCCAATCTCTTCAACAATTTTATAGTATTGTGTGGAATTTTCTTGTTCAGATAAGAAGGGACTACCTGTGTCAATTGATACAAATTAATTTGTTCGTATTATTATAAACTAGCTGAAATACCATAATATGTTAATTAATCACAATCACCTATTAGACTGGAAAAATATTATGTTTAGTGTGTTATGACCAAAAAAGGAAACCAAGTTCGTAAAATGGTTTTTATTTCACTACAATTGTACAACAGAATAAACCATGGACAAGCTCAGTTAATCGGATAACCAGGAGAAGTACCAAAAGCAAGTCAGATCACCAATAACCAGAACCTGTAACAAAAGGAACCGGGTCACCTGAGTCCAAAAGAAAAGTCCGTTATCAAGTTGCGCGGCCGACACTCGTAATCACTTAAACGCTGTCGCTCTAATACTTCTCTATACGCCGAGGCTGCTCCAACTGCCTGTAGCTCCCGGGGAGGGCTGATTTATATCCCGTCCGCCGACTAGCCCGGCCATACGGGCGATGAAGCGCTAGAGTGCGCCGACCGGAGCGTGACGGCTGCCCCTGCTCCGCTCGTGTCGCCCTCTTCTGGGCTCCATGCGCATCGCCCGGAGGCGCCGTTATCTCGACACTGTGTTCATGCGGCGGGCCTTTCAAAGGCACGTGGGCAACCATTACACGGTTTATCCCTGAATGGCCCAGCGTGGCATGGCCCAGCTCGACCTGCCTCACTTCGCCCGCTCTGCCTCTCACTACCCTATCTCTCGCCGTCCTGCTATCTTTGCGATCATAGTTGCTGCCGTCATCGTTTCTATGGGCAGCTGTAAACAGATGTGTTGATGCATATTTCCTGCAAACTTCCAATAACTATTTTGAGATTCAATTACTCTCAGTTTAATAGCACTTTTGAAATGAATCGCAATACACTCAGCAGGAAGTTCTAAGTGCTTTCAAGAAATGTTTAATTTATATTTCAATTTACTCACCGTTTTCGAGGCATTTGTCAAAAAAAGGGAAGAACATTCTTAATTATTGCCCTGAGACCTAGAAAAGGGGAATTGACGTAAGTTTTACGAAATCTGATGCAGACGATAAATTTTATTTTGATTTGAAAGTAATATGTATATAAATTCCGTGCATGTTTGCATGTTTTGGTAGTTGTTCAGATAAATTCATGCATAAAGCAGATTTGGACTTCTTTAAATGAATACTGCATATTTAGATTTTCTATTTAGCATATTAAATACTTTCTTATTATTTCTCTGCATAACTTGTTATATTAAAACTGACGCATATTTTGTATAAATATCATCTTGTATATCGAATTGTATAAAATATATCGAATATCGAATTGTCGACGTAGTAGGGCAAAGGTCTAAAATGGATCCATACAAGATTCCAAGTGCAATTGGCCATAAATCGGAAAAGTGTGTACTTAATGTTCCACCATTCCATTAAGGTATTTCTACTTTCTGAGATGGTGTCCCATGAAAGTGGAGGTTGCAGCCCCATCTAATGACGGAAATGTAATTTCCAAACTTCAGAACACCAAAAAACATTGTTTCGAAAATACAGTGTTCGCACTCTAGCACTTCGTATCAAGCTCTATTGTTTGGACACTTTTACACAAAAAAAATATTTTAATTCGAAAATATAACTACCCTCGTATATATTGTAATAATTAAACATCCTCCCACACTCGTATTCACACCAGAATCTCAGACAGTACCTCAGCTGTAACTGGCGCCGGAAATATGCACCCACTGTGAGAGAAAGGGATTTCCTTTCAGAACTGCCAACTATATTCAAAAAAGTCATCAAGTGTACATTTTGAATTAACAAACCTAATATGAATTGAAAACAAATTCTGCAAACAACGTAAATAATGTATTCCATACCGCCAATATTGACTGAACATGTATACTTTCAATAACACACGAAATTCATAAAATTAATTTACAGATAGTGTCAGCGCTCGGCGACAAGGTCCTTGTCTACCGGCTATACACCCGAAGGCCCTATTGAAGCCTAGAGCCAAAGCGTGAATGCAGTATTAGAGGCAAGCGCATGACATGGTTCAAGGCCTGGGAAAACATCAGACACCGGGGAGAGCGCTCGTTGGGTGTTCTGGGGTTGAAAATGATTTCATATACATCGACATTGCTGCAATATCTTGAATATTGAACCGCAACCGTGCAACCTAAGCACAAACGGCCATTGCGACTCCTTAATATTTTTTAAAATAATTTCTTAATAATTTTTATTATCCTTGTTCGACAATAATTATGTCTTTCAAGTTTTTATGTTACATAGTATTTACAATCATTTTTAACTACATTTCATCATCCTTGTACAATGTTTGAAGACAATAATATTGGAAACTGACAACTAAGAATACCCAGGAAGGGTCCTACAGAAAAATACAAAATATTTGAATTAAAAACATAAATATTGTATTTAGAAATGTTTGAACCTGCATTACAGCTAATTAAGGAGGATGTAGTAGGTCTTTAGAATATCTTGAATTGATTCGTGGAAAAAGACTGATTGATTTACCTAGAGTGTACAAAGAGTGGCTGGGCAAGTTGAAAGAGATGAGTAGAAATTCGAAGAAACTTTTAAAACTCAAGTTTTCAGAAGTTCTATAGATAGTTCTTTTAAAGTTTGATCATTTCTGATTTACCATGAAGCTTTTAAAACATTTCTTAAAAATTTATTTTGCAGTGCTTCCAGTTTTTGAAGGTTACCTTATGCTCTAAACAGCTCTTTTTGAAAAAGTACGTACCTTATCTTTCCTGTCGGCTCACCCCGAAGAGCAGTACTGCAGCGCCTCTGACCGGGAGGTCCTAGGTTCGAGTTCTGACGGCGGCAGGATTTTCAACACTAGCTTTTCAGCTAGGTCGAATTCAGTCGCTGTCTGGAGGAGAACTCTAGCGGCCGGCTGCTCTGATCGGTAGTTTCCCGTGGTTTCTCCGATCAACACCAGGTGAATGCCGGAGCAGTACTCTGACAATCGGGCCACGGAGCGCGCGATCTGTCCTTCCTCTTCCTTGTCCTATTCTCTTCCCTTACACACTCACTTACACTAACATGCACTACACTACCACATATTCCGGGAGACCGGTCGGGAGTTTAGAGCTTGTCCCGGCTGGGGCGGTGCCCCGCAGGTGGGAGAGTCCTGGTTAGGGGGAAACCCCACTAGCCGACGGTAGGTCAGTGCCGGATCTCGCCATTCAGCGAGGGGAAAATCACCGAAATCTCCCGAGAAAAAAACATGCACTACACTAACGGGACTAATGACCGAAGCAGTTGACGCGCCCGGAAACACGAAAAAACAATCAAATCAATGAACCCAAGAGCAGTATGTTGCGAAGCATCATTAATCAGTGCGCCCTGAAAGTCTCTTCGCACCGAGCCGCATAAGGGCCCCTATTAAAAGTTGCATTTAGGCGCATAGCAACCGGATCACTGGGAAAATGTGAAGGGGACAGCATTTCCACTATCTGTTATGATTGTGGTGAGAACCAAATTTGCATTTTCATTTGTTACAAGTTTCAGTTCGGGCTACCAACATAATTTCTGTTGCTAGAACTCGCATCAGCCACTGGTGCCACTGCGGAGAGTTTCCGGGCGCACTGTATATGATTTCACGTGCTCTGCTCCAGATAAGATACCACTCTTCTGTCAGTCTTCTAAAATTCATAATCAAGTTTTTAGCGTTATTGCATAGCACACGCACATGGTCTTTATAGGGAGTTTAGAATCCAGATTAATTCCTAAATAGCTGTTGTTTAATCTTTTAGATCCTCCCCCATGATGAGATTTGTGTTTTTTTCTCCTTTAACTTCTTGAAAGTTATGTCCTAACTATGAAGGTCCGCCGAGATTTGCATTTTTGCCATTTGGCACAAATCAGGACGAAGAATTAAAGTTTTCCCTAAACTTAGTTCTCGCTTAAAGCAAGAGACGAGATACCTTGTGTTCACGGCCTCCCAGAGGCCGGCCAACCTGCCTGCTCGCAACCCCGCCACTCCACGGCCCTCGCCCCGCCTCCGTCGCCGCCACCGCCACCGCCACCGCCACCGCCTGCGCCGACGGCTGCCCCGCACAAGCGCTCCGACCCATCGGTAGATTGAGACGGAATCATCCGATCGCCACGCATTAATGAAAATCTGCATTTCAAACAGCTAGCGCGTCGCAGACGTCTACTGGCTTAATTTACAGCATACATTATCTCCATCTGATATACGCCTTACATTAGGAATTGCAGGGAAGATGCGGTCTTCTCCGCCTCGCTGCCTTCTCCTACGAGGGGAGGGGGGTTGGGGGTCAGAGCATTCTGAAGGAGGCGTTCTATACAGCTCCGTTACACTGGCTCGGCCAAGGCAGATCATCACAAAATCTTCACTCCGCATTTGAAGAGTGCGTTTGTAAAATATGATAAACCTCGGGGAAACATTTGCGAGATAGAAGCAAATGAAAATTTTTGTCCAGGGTTTAAATAGATTACATTATATTGACAACAATGAGGCACTATATATAACCCACAAATTTAACAATTTGGATATCACACTGTAAATACAGATGGCATAAACAAAAAAATCATATCACAAATATTGCCACTTTGAGCATTAACGTCAAATTATTTACTCCCGAGCTTTGACGCCCAATGATTAACTCCCGAACTACCCTTCATTTGATTGCGTTGAGTAACTGTATTTTCTAAGACAATGCGAGAGACACCTTTTCTGAGCAATTTACCTCAGATGTGGTTTGCTTGTTACCAGCCACTGTATCAACGATGAAGGTTGATAGATGATAAATGGCATGAATTTCAGATACTATATGCAGTGGTATCAGAAGCCTCTAATATAAACAGTACAGATGCGGAAGGTCGGGGCGAGCAGCTGCCGACATGAGAAGGGCATTGGGAAGGTCGGGGCATAGACTAAAGAGATATAAATCTTTACTCTATGGCCGGGGTGGCGAAAGGGAGAGAAGAGGGTGGAGGCCGTGAGGCAGGAGGTGGGCAGGAAGAGAGAAAGGGGGTTAGGGCGCGGGATTGAGCGGGAGAGCACGCGGAAGGCCACGCGTTTGCCAAGAAGCCGCCCGGTGCAGGAAACGAAGGCGCGGGAAAGCTGTATCATTGCGGCACCGAGCGCGTCCAATATAGAGGAATGTTCCTAAATGAAAACTGTTGTATATTCCTACATCGATATCGATAATATAACGTCGATAATCGTGACACGTCGACATGACTCGTAACGTCGACAATGTGGCTTCGGTCGTGTAACGGTTAGGATATCGGGTTGTTATACCCAAATACACGTGTTCAAACACGATAGAAGTCGTGGATTTTTAAGCGTGAAAAAAAAATATTTCATACGCCTTCCTACGGATAAGAAGTGAAGCATACTGTCCCATGATGTAGATTTCCTGCATGTTCTCAAGCCTAAAAGAAACCCCTGAGCAAAATTCGAATCGTCTGTGTCGTCGCCCGAGAGATACCTCCTCTCTTTGCCAGACGCTGAAAGAAGCGTAGCGGAATTTGCTTAGTAAGGCCTGAATCCCGTCACGAAAGAAAGGCTGAACTGAATATTCTCTATATCCGTATTGTCAAGACTGATGGATATATCTCCAATAAGTGATCAGAAAAAAGCATCGTGAACGTAATATCTGACAATTAATGACGTCGTAACATCGTAATATCTGGCAATTAATGAACAATAAATCATTTGAGGGTTTCGGTCGGGTAAGGACCTGAATTTGACTTCTGTGTGTGCTGGCGCCGCGTCAAGCGCTAGCCGCTCGCCGCTAGGGGCAACTCGATGCCCCGAACTGACCGGCGAGCCCCTATACGTTGTCCAATAATGTGATGTTAATTTTATCGTTTAGTTTTGCCATTATTACCAGAGGAATTTGATGATGAATCGTAAAATTTTACATTGTCACAGTTTGTAAACAATAGTGGCAATACACATGCTAAGCCAAAACGTTTATTTTCAGAATATGATACCACGGCTTCTCCACGTTGGATGCACGAAACACTTTTGACATATCTGACGAAATTATAATGTTTATTATTTCATTAATATGATTCTCATCAGAAAAGTTAAATTTATCCTTCTCCTTACTGCTCTTCAAAAGCATATTTGTTCTCTTGTGCACTCTAATAGGACCACCCCGCTGCAATAACCAACAGTAGTCAGCCATCATTGACATATTCCGTCGCCCTTGGTAGCGCCTAGCATTGTCTTAAATATCTTGGTGAAATCTCTCACTGTTTTTCACTGACTGCTGGAGATAAGAAAATGCTCTTTCAGACTCCTGTTACATACCAAGGCTTCATGTATTTTCAGCATATTATTATTTACATAACACTCATAGTTTGGATCTTTATAGTTTCACAAGAACTTATGAACTACATCTTTGAAGCCAATCCAAGCTTCTCTTTCCGATGGTGTCATGCATGCTTGAAAATGTACTTCTTTAGTTTTTCTCTGATCTGCGGCCCTACAAAGACACCTTCTTTGACTTTTCCTTCTGAGAGGGAGGGAAATTTGTTGGTTAGGTACTTAAAACAATTTCCATTCTTATCTAGTGCCTAAGTGAATTGCTTCATTAATCCCAATTTAATGTGTGAAGGGAGGTAACAGAATTTTGTCAGAATCTACTAAGCTGTTTTTCATAATCTTCTTAGAACCTGGAATCAGTGTGTTTCTTCTAGGCCATTCTTGTGTTGTCCAATGATTCTGTCCATCTCGGCTGTCCCATTCTGAAATTTGACATGGGTACCTGGTGTAACCCTGTTGTTGTCCTAACAACACGCACAAATCCTTTAAATCACCGTATTCCTCATTATTTACATTTGCGCGTATCAATTTAAGATTGTCATATGTCTTCTTAAAATGGACGGAAAGTGCAACTGGTACAGATGCTAAAGTGTTACCAATGTATAGCAACACACCTTTCAAACTTATTTTGCTTGAATCAATGCAAATCCTCCATTCATATGTTTTACACTCTCCTCCTAACTTATTTATGAGGTTTGGAATGTGAATGCAATAAACTAATAAGTTTTCCTAATTGAAAAACCGTTCTATGTCTTTCTCTCGATGACTGTAACCTGTCTCATACGTTCCAAGAGCTAAAAGATAGTTTTCTTTCGGACGTGAAGCTACAATTTTAGATGCATCCTTTGAGATATTTAAATCTCTGACCAAATCGTTCAATTCTGTTTGTGTTAAAGGTTTGGGTTTGTGCTCGGTACTTGTCCAATCAGAATCTTCAGCTGAATCGACTGGTGTTGAACGTGAATCAGAATGCAGGACTTCGAGTTCGAAGGAGGTTCTGGTATAGGAATGTGTTCGATGTGCCTTCTAGCAGACTCCAAATCAGGATAAGCCATTCCCTATCTGTTGTTTGTATTGAATCCTTTTACTTTGCAAACACAAAAATAACAATCGTCTAGATCAGGGCCGCTCAGCCAAGTGTTCCAACGAGAAGCTACTGCTTGCTCCCTGCTCTTTCTAGCGGTTCCATCGGCAGAGGGAGCAGATTACGTTATCTTTTGCCGAACAACGGCAGCCCGTCTCTTGTTTCTTTGAGGTATTTTCCATTACTCGGATTGAAAACGACTTGCTGCTCTGGGAAAGAAGATTACGATAGAAAACGGTAAAATATTTTTGTAACATTTACAAATTATAAACAAATTTTTGAGATATGAAAATAAAAAAGACACTTTCAAAGGCAGTATGGAAAAGTTTCTTTTTGCAGATTGCTCCAGCTATGCCCGATTTTTAGTTGCAAAAGAATTCTCAATCATATCAAGAAATTTATTGGCAGCGACATTACACAGTTTATAATGTTGCTTACTTTAAAAGCTATTCTAATGATTACCGAAAAATGTTACTAAATATACTAATAACAGAAATAATGACAGTAAAAGAAATTAAAATTAAGAAGTGAAGCTAATTCCGAAATCAATTATTTATCTTAATGCATTTCACATTGTGGTCTGTAATGGTACTTTTAAGTTTTAACAGATAAAACAGCTCACAATCATACGTTGATCAAAATATGCTTAACATTCGATTCCGATGCAGTTTCGGAAACTTCAAAATTCTATGTTTCGTGAACTGAAACTAATTTTGAGAAGAATGTGATATTCTTCTTTCCTAAAGAGACAATTTTAAAATAAATAAAATTACCATATTTTATATTGTGTTATTATACTGTTAAAACAACATAGGAATATCAATATACATCCAAAACTTACTTATTGAGAAGTATTGTTTATCATAGCACTGCAAAGTTCCTTATGTTCTTCTACAGAGTAATTGTCATATTCAGCAGCATGATTAATCGTGTAACGTTGTTAGCTAATTAAACTTCATGTGGTTCACCCTTTTTGCAAACTAAACATCTGGCATAGCTTCCGCAATCTGCGATAAGATACTTTTCTTCCCATGCTGCATTGAAAATCGTCGGTGTAGACGCTTCGGTTGGCAAAGTGCTCGCGGCGACTTCCATGTTTCCGCGTCTGTCCTCCGGCGACTTCTCCGGACACTGTGACAGGTTATCGCAAACCGCCCTGCGCCACGCCTCTGGTGTCGTGCTCTCGGTAGCCGACACGACTCCGCGCTCCCGAATCGCTCCGCTTGAGCAGCCCTGGTCTAGATGGTTCTTTGGCTCACGCCACACCATAGGGACTCCAAAACTCAGTGCCTTCCTCTTCCCCCTCGACCAGTTTCTTAACTCTGCAACACAAACACCGCACACTTCATGAGATACCCACAGCGTATCCTGATCCCCCAGTTTCAATCCAAAATAAGCGTTATAAACACTTCTAACAAATTAAGTTACATTCTGTCTCTGTTTTGGAATCAAAAAACGTCCACAAATATAACAAAATGTATTTGGGTTATTCACACACTTTCTTCTTTGTATGGGTATAGCACAACAAATATTTAAACAAACGAACTAGTTCTTCGAACCTTCTGCTTGGCATGTATTCTAATATTTTAGGCAATACTGCTTGATTTAACTTTTGCGCGGTGTCCGCTATTATTATAGAGCTATCAATACATGTATTCATAGGTCTATGAATATAACATGTGCTGCCATCTGGCCGTGTTCCGTTACAATATCATGCAAAATGAATTGATAGAATCAACTATCAGGAATAATTTATATTTTCGCTTCTAACTCAGTGAAGATAATGTGTATATTTTCATTATCTTTTTGTTCATATTTACTGAAATAATTCAATATTGTGATGTGATAGAACAAAAGTAAGGGTATTAAATTCACGTGTCTAACTTACGTGTATAACAAGTGTCAAAATCAAAGAAGTAAAATCCATGTTGACCTGTGTAATCATTTATTCCTTAACATCTTTCATTTTATCATCAGTCATATAGTGGAAGACAGAGGCAAAATATTTCTGTAATTACTTGTCCAAATGAGGAGACAGTTCATAGAAGGCATAGAAATGTAGTTGCACTTGTAGAATTGTTGTTATGATACATATATTTTCTTATCATTTCTATAAATATACATGACACGTTCCGAATGGAAAGATAACTCACACCAAATTGACTTATACCTATACATAACTATCATCTCTAGGTAACTATGTGTATTTGTACTACGTAATCATCAGTTGCACCATACCATATCGAAAACAAACGTAACAAATTCGCCTCTTTCGTGAAACGAATAATTTCTTTCTACCTGCATTCCAGATCTAATTCTTTCATATGCTTAAATAGAACATCATAATTCACATCTTTGGTTAGTAAAGTGTTTCTACATAGGTCATTCAATAAATAAAGAACCCAATTGGCCTGAAGAAAAAACATTTGGTAGGACAAGTTTGATAATATTAGGATTTTAAATTGGCATCATTGGGGTGAGCCCTGACAATCTGGACGATCAGCATTCTTCAGTTCATAATCTCAAAATTAAGCTGAAAGATGGCTAGTCGACTTGAAAATTCCACATTACTTGAACGACGTTCTGTAATTACTCGTTACTTGCTGAATGTGAAAAAAACAGCTAATATATACACTAGAAAAACTAAAGTGTCGTATGAACCGTGGGAAATTTTACAAGTTGGTAGGACAGATCAAAAGTGATTGAGACTCAATGACTGACGAACACAGTTCTGGCTGCATCAGGAGGAAAATTCATATTATCAGTGTTTGTGAACGTTGTAGATACGTTTATTTGTGATTATCTCGATGAACAGCGTACAATAAACAACCAATACTTCTCAGATATGCTTTTGAACAAGGTGAAGACAACCTTAAGAGAAAAATACTGTGGGTCTCAGAAGAGAGGTGTGATTTTCCTGCAAGACAACGCACGTCCTCACACTGCTCAACAAAGCTGTGAAACCATCAAGAAAATGGGTTGAGAGATATTGCCTCATTCCACTTACAATCGGGATTCTCACCAACTGATTTCCATTTATTTGGTACACTGAAGGAGGCATTACGTGGGAAGAAGTTCTAGGATAACGAGGATGTCAAAACATGTTGGAGAAATTGGTTCAAACACCAAGATAAAGAGTTGAAACCGGTGTAAAAAGTGTGGTAATCAGTTGGGACAAGTCCATAAGTGTTGGTGGGAATTATATTGAAAAGTTGGAAAAGTCCTTGTTTTGTAAAAGTAAACGTTTATTTCTCCAGACCAATGCGTCACTTTAATTATTGAATGCCCCTCGTAGTTCGGTTGATTTGACGTGACACACTATGATATTATTTAGCGTTACTTCGTCCTTTACAAAATTATAATTTTTTGGAATCTGTTTATTCTTTGACGTTATTTTTAAGCTCTTTGACCAGTCTATCACCACTTTACTGTCTGTTCGCAATCGTATTGGAGTGCTTACAAAATCTTACCTATCTGACAGACATTGATTGCTTCACTGACTCCTATGAGTTTTACGTGCATCATTCATAGTGCCACAATCATTTGCTTTATCAACTTCCAGCTCAATAAAGACCTTCCCAATTTTATAATACATTCTGCAAAAAATAAGAAATTACTCGTAGCGCTCCATCTTGCATCTGAACTAATTTCTAACGTCCTTTTCCCAGTGTTTATTCTCAATTGCAAGTCTTTTGTTCCTTTCAAATATCTAATTATTCTATTCACTTCCCTTGCATCTTTTTAATACTGAGACATTCTACTGTACACATATACCACGACAGGACGTGTTCTTTTTACGATTGTCTTGGTAGCTCTTTCCGCTATCCCGTTGCTCTGAGGTGCATATTCTGTTGTAAGTTCATGTTTTATCCCTTTTCTTTCATAGTAAACTGTTAATGCATTTTCAGAAAATTCTGCTCCGTTATCTGATCGAAATTATAAAGCTCTTCCTTGAGTCTCGTTTTCTCTGTATTCAAAATGTTTTAAGTTTTTTACTACACTTGTCTTTCATTTTTAAAACTCTAGAAAATACCACCTCCTAAACACAACCACTATTTCATCATATAACTATCTCCACCAAGTGATTCCACTTGCATCGGACCGTATAGATCAACATGAAATCGTTCCATAACCCTAGATACACTTTCATATGTGAATTCTTAAAAAACATTTTTAACAAATAAACTCCCTCTCAGATATATATCACACACTTTACTTGATATCTCAGAATCATCAGATCCTCTTACCGAGTTTTCGTTACGCATTCGTTCCATGTATAATTTATTCAAATGTCCTACCTTAAAACTCACATAATTGTTTTCTGCCCTCTTTTTTCCATCTATCTTCATATTGAACATGAATATATCTTTTTTTAAATTCCTCGCGCAATAAAACTATGATTATTTATATCCTAAGTTTTAGCTTCCTTTTCGTATAATACTACGTTTTTTCTTCTTTTCCAAGCTAGTCACTGATAATAGGTTTTCACATTTCTGGCAGTATAACATAGTTTCTATTTTTATATTAACTGATTCTTTTCCTTGCATTTCACTCCTTCCTCTTATAATTCCTCTCGAGTCTGTATACATTCGTCTTCCTATTTCTGCTGTTGAAATTTCTACTACGAGTATGTCCGGCTTCGCTTCACTTAATATTTCGTTCTGGTGCGTCGTATGCGAAGTACACGCAATGACCAAACTATCTCTTAATATGCTTCATTACCTGTATTTTCCATAACTGTCAGTACATATACTGCATTTTCCTTCTATTTAAAGAATTCATGTTCTTGCTAAAGTTCCTCTTTTGATCTTCACAATTTCTATTATTAACATGACTATTAGTATAATTATTTTTGTAAGTCTCTTTATATTCATGCTCATGTTTTTTCCCCCAGCAGTTTCTTGCAAGGGTCCTGGTTTACGTTTGTCGTAGCATTTGAAATTTTTCTTCTCTCTTGCTTTATATGCTATCGTGTCCTTTCTATCTTTATTTAATGTAATTTTTCATCCAAAACGAAGCAAGCTTGTCTCATTCGTAACTTATACCCATAATAGAATAAATTGCTGTTGAAACCTCCCAGTAACTTTTAGGTATTACCTCTTTGATAAAATTTATTCATCTTTTATGTTTCCACCCAGCTCCTTTATTTCCGTAATTATACGATGAACTCTGATAAGATATCCTTCTATCTTTTCTCGCTCTATTTTCACTTCTTTTGCAAAGGCAATCTTTAATTCAATCTTTGTCTTTCTACTTCTTTGGGTCTGCGTTTGAATAATTGTCCTATCTGTTTTGCATTTGTCATTCTTTTAAATGCTAACGCTTGTTCTTTCGACAATGTGAGAACAATCTTGCATATATTTGGTTATGTTTTCTTGCCCATGCCTTCCAATCTTGTAAAACTTTGAATGTTACCTTCTGTTATTTTATACCCATCACTTACTAAAACATCATCATATAAATGTTTAGATTTTATGAATGCTTTTAATCTCATACTCCGCAAACCGTAATTTTTACTCTATCCTTGGAAAATTAAAACTTTCAGCTATTCTTTACATTTTTCCGTGATAGATGTACTTTTCGACGATACTTCGAGTGAATTTCGTGTATCTCGTATATTATCCTTTTAACTACGAGCTCTGATACCAGAATTGTTGTTATGATACACATATTTTACTACAACATTTATTAAGATAGTACATGACACGTACAGAACGGAAAGAAAACAATTGACATCAAATTGATAGATATACATAACTACCATCTCTAGTTAACCATTTGTATTTGTACTGCATAATTATTCGTTGCAGGATACCATATCGTAAATAAACAACAAAAATTTACATTTTTTACTTCCGAGTTCAGCAAATCAACAATAATGACTTGTTAATTGCCCATTTCGTTTTTGACTTGCTGAAATCAGAAATTAAAAAAAAATATATAAATAAAGGCATAAGCCTTCTCCCTCATCTACGTTACAAAAATGACAATGGCTCACATCACCGTTACATCAACACTTAAAAATTACTGTGCTACGCTAGAAACGTTGCAACTTCCACTCTACGCGCTGTGTTGGCTCTCTCTCTGGAAAATCGAACTCTGGCGAACTCTCGCCAACCGGGCGCGTCGGAATATCGGGACCTTCACGCGAAAACGCCGGCATAGCGCGGCGGGGGTCACAGATTTGAATCCAGGAGAACGCGACTCAGTTTCCCCTCTGCTCCCCTCTCTTCCTCCCCTGCCCCTGCCTCTGGCCATGCGGCGGGACGACCGCCGCCACAAACGCAACCGACATCTTCATATCCGACGATCGCGGCCGAAGCCAAAGAGAACCCGCTGCTTTAGAGCTTAGGCACCTTGGAGGACCCGAGCCGCTCCAACACCACGGAGAAAAGTTCCTAAGACGTGTAGTACTATATTTTATGCTGCAAAAAGAAGACCGCAGCAGAAATACACATTCGTCGGTAAGATTCTTATGGAAACAACCGTATATAACTTCCGATGGGCTAATTTATTGCTGACAATAAAAGCAAAAGGGGGCTAAGAGCAGAAACCCGGCGTCCATTAAGGAGTTGTTAGGGCTCATAGAGTCTCGATCTCAACAGGTGTTTATAGCCCAAGGTTTCCTTATGCCCCGCTCTCGTAATACAATAAAACTGTTCTTAGCAGGTTTCCTATAAAACAGGAGCTGCATGGCGGCGGGGCAGGATGCGTTGGAGGCGGGCGAGGGGTGAGTGCGGCGGGGACGGAGAAAAGGCGGAGTCAGTCGGCCCGTGAACCTGTTGGTTGGGAATCAGGGGCTGAAAGAGTGCGAGTGACTGAGAGTTTAGAAGAGGGTTTGCTTTGCCACCGCCTCCATCGCCTCCGCCCCTACCAGCACTACCGCTATTTCAATACCGTTTCCATCACCACCACCTCCGCCGCCGCCGCCGCCCCCGTCTCTACCGCCACTACCGTCACTATTGTTGTCACATCTACTGTCGTCCCTATCGCCACCGCTTCTTCCACCTCCGCCGCCTCCACCACAGCCGCCACCGTCCCCTCCGCCTCCTCCGGCGTCGCCGTCCCCGCCTGCGCCGTCTCCGTCGCCTCCGCCGCCCCCGCCTCCTCCACCCCCGGCGACTCCCCCCCCCCCCTGGCCGTCGCCGCCTCGGCCGCCGCGCGAGGCGACCAGGCTAATAGATTACTAATATGGTCCCCTCACGACTCGCATGTTCGTCGTCGCGGCCGTCGCGGGGGTCGTGCCATGCGCCACCCAACCGGTTATGACTGATAGCACGAAGGGGCGGGGGAGGGGCCGCGCGCTCGGAGACACAGACGTGTCCCACGCGCACCGCTTACCTCCTCTCCCGCTTCACCTCATTCTCCGCTCCGTGCGATGTGGCGGGCGGTCGCACTGCCTCCTAGAAGCGGGTGAATGTTCCCGGAGGATCGGCTCCCGTGAGGCAGGGGATGAGCGCAGCATTCAAGTTCGCGAACACAAATGCTGCAGGTTCAAATCCCGCTGAAAGGTTTTTTCCACCGTTTTGTTGTGGTTGACGTACCACGAGTCCCATTAGAAAACCTTTTCATTCGTAAATATTCTTCTCATTACAAAGACGTCTATGAGCGTCTATCATAAATTATCCGGAAGAAGATACAGGGAAATCACAACTATGATCAGACGTTCAGGAAAGGAACAAACAGGAGAGGTAACGCTTCTCTATTGCCTACGCCAAAAATATGATAGTATCATCATTTTCGAAAGAAGACGTAATGAGATGCAGAGCACTCACTTTCCATCTACGCAATAGCGTAATTTTCAGGAGCTTTTTTTTAACCTCTTTCGTAAAGTCACTTATGCCTTTATGCAATGAAAACTCTTGGAGAATTTATCGAAAATACGGAACTTTCAGTTATTTATTTAAGTTAAATACATGTCTTATTTGAGAAAATACAATGTTGAATGATGACCCATTTTCATTAGGGAAACTAACTGTAGACCTGAAATAAATGATGATCTAAGTGCCTTTTTCATCGTTTTGAGATAATGATGGTTTCCCCGAGAACAACTTTTTTAAATCATAAATACTTCATATTAAAAAGAGTCATTTAAATTGAGCCAAAACAGAAATTGTACAAGTGATATCTTTATTAAATCTCATTCCATTTTAGAGTTTTTAGATTTTAAATCTTCAAATGAAAACCGATGAATGTTCACAGTATCAAATGCAAATACTGATCTAAGTGCCACAGGGTTAACATAGTAGTCCAAGTGCCAAAAATGCTTTTATAATAAAGGAGGATTTGTTTTGAATTATTAAACAATATTTGACACACTGTTACTTTACGCAAAAATCATCAGGTAAACACAACCTCAAATCAAAGCAAGAAGGAAGCTAAAAATACTACAACGCTGTTTACGCGCACACGGCACTTAGATCATAATTCACAATTTACGTCGGGGCACATACAGCTCACGCATTTTGTTGTCAATGATCTTAACTACTACACACAAGTTTGGCTTAGATTAGAATATACTTCAGGTGGCTTGCCTCATATTCCATAATTCCGGTTATAACCTAAAAATTGAAAAAATTGTACTTAGATCAAAATTTACTTCAGGTCTTCAACTTAAATCCCCATTTACCATAAATACATTTAGATACACACGCGACAGAATGGGTTTCTTCGTGTATTGCTCTGATAATAGGATTGTTGGATTAAATGTTTAGCGTTGCAATAACTTGCTCGAGGTTCAGTCTTGGGCTACTGGAGATTACGAAAATCTTTTACGCAAGGAACTAATAGGTATCACTTTTTTTTCACTACACAGCGGGCTCACGGCAGGTCTCGGAATTCTCCCTTCTTCCCTACCTCTCATTCTATCAGCTCCTCCATCGTCATACTCATTAATCACATCACATGTCGTCGTCATCGTCGTAATATCTCATCGCACACGCTGTACCGGCGAGTTTTCGCGGCCGCATCGAGATTGATCTAGCTGCTGGTGTAGAACTCCGACTATTGTGAGGCTGATCCAACTTGAGAACTTTGGTCATTGTGCAAACTCCACGCAATTGAAGCAGCACGATCAATAAATAAACCGTTTTGACTTCGTTGATTACTTATACTATAACCTCTTCATTTTCTTTCAACGCGTTTTCGACCACGCCTTCACCATCCTTTATATTTCTATATTTACTTCTATGTATGTGTGTTTTTTTTGTTTTTTTAACACTAGAGTGACATTTCGTAGGGGAAAAGAACTACAATTACTGCTAAAAAACGAAATAAGTGCCCATTCCAAAAACTGGCTGAAGGAAAAGTTAAGGAAAATCCCTAATAACAATAATCTATAACATTCTCACCTGCATCCCCGAGATTCAATCGTCGAGTTCGAGCAACTGAAGCAAGATAGAAACACCTTTGTTTTTTAATATCATTTCTTATCATTTAAGGATATGCTGTCAAAAACTGTTTTCCCGATACGTCTCCTTTACCGATAAAAAATTAAAAAACGACGGGGTCAGTACGAAATACTGATTTATTGCGAAGAACATAATACAAAGTCAAGGTGATTTAAAGGCAGAAAATGGCGTTTATTTTTTTAAACTGCAGCCCAGCTGTTGAAAAAATCTGAAAAAATTGACAATTTATGTTTTAAGAGGAACGTTAGATATTTTTTTCAAGCTTGTTCTATAGTTTGAAGACACAACTAAAAAAAGTTTTAATTTTTTAAAAATTTTGTTTGAGTTTGGATGTTAGAAAATATCAAAAATATTTTTTTGATAGTTTAAATTGTCTTCTTATTTATCATATTTTTCAGTCAGATAAATTAGTATTATGCAGTTGTAGTTGTCGAAAAGCAGCTGCAGTTGTCGAAAACAATTAAAATTAAAAAACACGATTTTGGCTGTAGAGGGATGTGGGTGGCGGGACGGAGGCTAAGAAGCCTTTCAAAAGTATTATATTTATGTTAGAATTATAATGTAACCACTCATACGTCATTTGGTTTAGGAGAACTTTTTACCATCTTATCCGGGGTATCTTTTACTTTTAAAAAACAAATTAATAAGGTATGGATAAACACAAAAAAATACTACCCATGCGGTAGAATAACCCTGAAGAGATAAGACCAAGCAGTTAACCCTTTATACTGCAGAAAGTAAGGAATTTAATATTTTTTATTTATTTTTGCTTTAGGGGGTTTCTAGGAAAGTAAATAACAATGTCCATGTGTACGAATGACAAAATTGGTCCTTTTGACCATGTAAATGGAGTGGTACACATTTGTACCGTAGATCTATAAAGGAAACGCTAAACTATTATAATCATTGTAAAATAAAGAACCACGTGTTTTTCTTTCTATTCATGTTCTATGATATCTTCTCATTTTCTATTATTTTGTAGTTTTTTTTAAAAAATTTTAAATTAGTTTTTTATTTTTACATATTTATGAATAGAGAACGAAAGTTATCCCAATATTTCTGCAACAGAAATGTACACAAAATAGAGCCTTCTTGCGAATGGTCAAAAAAGAAAAAAACCTTTTTCTGAGGTTCTTCTTACATTGCGACGGTACTAATACAAGGAACTATAACAAAAGTTTTCGGCAGAAAGAAACGAGCATTAAAAAAATGGAAGCGTAGTTTATATTTGAGATTTGTGGAATGGCGAGACACATTCTTTGCCTATCCCATATTGGTTTGATCCACAATATACTTCCACACAGAATTGATAAGGAACAAAAAGGAAAATTGAAGTGGACATTTACCATTTAGATCTGCCATATTTTTTATATTCATAATTTTATCATCCATAATTTTTAATTAGAATTTTTGAAATCATCTAGCAGTTTTCCCCATTTCTTCCACTTGTATTGTTCATATACTGCCGAGGAGATATCTTCCAATTCTTAGGATTCTGGAATACTCAATATATTGAAGGGTTATCTAAATCTGAAGAAAAAATTTAACATGCTTATTAAAATTTTATATTTATAACGGATATTTAATTTTTTATTGCATTTTGTTGGTAGAGAAAACATATCTAGGAAAGGACACAATACCGGTTATTTTCAAGATTTTATCTAATGGCAAATACGAATATTCATATTTTTTACTGTAAACGTACGTTTAGAATGTGTACGTTGATATTTCTAGTGAAATAATGTTTATTATAAGAAACATTGCAATTATAACTACATATAAAGCAGTACACTTCTTACGAGCCGTTGTCAATTCCTTCTCAAACACATATGGTACAATAATGAACCACCAAAATTCAAATAACCGCTTCCAAAGATTGTTTTAGTTCTCATTGACTGTCACAAGGTAGCAGCACATAATATCTTCACAAAAGAACGCTTCAGCAATGCGGTACTCATTTGCATCAGTAAACACAACCCCAAAAGTTAATAGAAAAAAGTGGTTCAAATATGTACCAAAGACCTATAAAGGGTTAAAAGAAGATCATGACGTTTATTTCATTTGGTAGCCCATTGTAATAAAAAGGAACTTAAGTAAGAACAAATGTTGGTCTTAAATTGGTGTAGATAATAATATTATTTGACTGCGATGATGAATTGGAATAAGATGATAGTAAATCCAACCATGTTTCATGTACAGCGACTGAATTTCTCATTTACTCAGCAATATGAGCCAGTGGCAAGGAGTGATCGGCCAACGCGTCACTGTTACGATCAAATTCATGAATAGGATAAGAAAAATAAAAGTATCTATTTTGTAGCCTATTGATGGAACCTTCTGTAAACGATTTGCGGCCAAAGCAGGGTCATAGATAACGTATTCAAGGCTAAACGTGACTAAAGATGTTAATTGAAGTTTAGATTCTGCTTGTCAAAATTTACGGTAGGGATGCCATTTACGAAGAATGATATAAGAGGATGTATACTATTATTCCTTAATGTGTTTTCGATATAACCATTAAGAGTCAATATAAATTTTTAAGGATTAATACGAATTTGTTGCAAATATGTCAATACACGATACACCACCACAATATTTGTGGATAAATATTACAGTGTGAAATCGCGTGACGTGTACTGTGTGTGGTTACACGTCACGTGATTGCGTTAAATTGAACACATGTTCCTAACTGTGGGGGAAGTGTGTTCTGTTAACCCTATATCTCGATGATGCACCATCACGAAGTGTATAGCTCTAATGCAACAAATGCGATTCAAAAGATTTTAAATTTATTTAGCGATATTAGCACACGTGATTTGTGGAGTACTGAAGTTTGTTTATTTAATTACTAGTTTTCATTAATTACTATTTATTTATAATTATTAATTAATTTATTTACTACTGTCACAGTTCGTCACTACTCGCATTTATCGTATTCTTTAAACAATAACATTGCGCATAACCCTGTATCACATCAAACGATAACGGTCACGCAATTCCCTATAACGGACATTATATCGATTTAGAAAATGCTCAGAAAATCTGCGCTGTGAAATGTAATTAACGTTCTTATTGGACGGAAAACTGCCAATAGCTAGTACTACTTAACACGAATCATTTAAAAAGCCTCGCTGTAAGCGTACTTCAAAAATACGCGGTTTCCTCAAATCTATGTTTTCTCAAACATTAACTGATTCAACACTTTAACACCAGAACCCAAAAATAATTACAGTAAATTCTAAATTTCAGTTCTAAAACGAATTCGTAAATTTTCCTCTAAATCAGGCCGGAGCAAGAAGTCGATCCCGAAAAACTGGTCGAATGCAGGCTATTTATTTTTCAATCGTCCATTTCGATCGTTCGAACAATTCACTATAGTAAAATCTTGGACGACAGCAAAATATTACCTTTCTTACTGAAACTCAAAATGATCGCCCTTGACTGTCTCTTTACTATCATCGATCAATTCTTGAATTACTTCTCGAAATGTTGAACTTCACAAATTATCCATCTTTTTGTGAGCTTCTAGTTAATACACTCCTCCTTGCTGGAAGACAGTTTTTCTTGGAAAATGGCACAAATGCTCGCAATATGTGCGCTTGTCGATTTGACGTTGATTGCAGATAATTTCACATTCAATTCACACTTCGATTAAGATATTCAGATGAGTCACGTAACTTTAGTAGCTACTGAAGATTTTGAACGGTTGAAGTTATTGCAATGCAGTTTTCATGAAAGTGCACGAGGGAATGGAGCTAATTAATACATCTATTCATTTCTGTTTTATCATTTGTATTTTTCAAGGTATTGAGGGAAGTGATGTTTTCAAATGGCACTGTACATATTTTTTAGTACACCATGACGACCATAAAAAGACGAATCCAATGATATACATATTGACATATGTTACATTTATAATAAGACATATTGTCATATGTTAAAAGAAGTTTCCTGCGTTTTGAGTTTTTGCAACTCGTATTTAACGGATATTGTAACGCTTCGAGCTACGTACAACGCACGTGCGCTGGAAGACCTTGGTTGTGGATTGTTACATTTAAATTATACGATAAACACGAGTCGCATAAAAATCAAAATTACTCAAAAAATGCGTATCTAACATATGACAATATGTATATGATTGGATCTGTCTCTTTACGCTCGTCATTGTAGACTAAAAAATATGTATGGTTCAATTTGAACAAATAAAGCCGCCCCAATATCTCTTAAAATACAAGTGATAAAATTGAAACGAAACATGCATCAATTAGCCCCATTTCCTCATGCACTTTCGTGAAAACTGCATTGCAATAACTTCTACTGTTGAAAAATTACACGAGGTGGTAAAGATATGTGATTCACCTGCATATTTCATGTGAGAAGATGACCTAAGTAGATTTCATTATCGTAAATACAAAGTCAAATGCACGATATAAATAACAAAAAAAACGGAACATATTCGTCGTGAAGTAAATTGCGGCACTGCTTTTTACAGCAAATGGAACAACATTTCAGGGTATGAGAGGAACCGTTTTGAAGAGTAAAAATGTTGTTATTGTTTCTACTGTCTCTGCTCTGGAAACTTATCCCCTTGCCCTGATCCAACATACACATTGTTAACTTTGAAATTTTACACTACATGAGCGAAAAACGATTCCAACCAATAGTGGCTCGTAACTTAAATTGTTCGTGATCCACAAAATGAAGCTAGTGTGATTCACAAAAAATGTGGGGAAATTGCCACATTCGCAAGGGAACCATACGCGAGCCATTGCGGAACTATACACTACTGCATGGACTTGAAAGAAGTCAAGAATTCTCATGATTTATCGGAATGGGTAGCGCACTCCCTCTTAAGGAGCACGTACAACGCTCTTTCTTCTGAAATTTTTGTAAGGTGAAAAATCTTTAAGTAATGAAATTTGAAAGCTTTCTAATAAAATTTGTTTACATCTGTTCTTTTGGATTTTTATGTGGGTACATTGCGTATGCGAAAATTCTCGCTCTGTGGGCTAAGGACCCTAATTCTCCTTAGGTCTTTGACTAACATAATTATTGAGCTATGCGCCTTCGAAACCCTCCGTTTTGCGTTCAATTGTTTCTCATCGCCTACACTTACCATTATGCCTCACGGGTAGCTTGGCCGATATGATTATGACTAACGAGTATAATAAAACAAATGAAACATGCGCCTTTTGATTATCGCTAAATATATTGAAATAGCGATTTTTTGTTATAGCCGACACAACCACAGTTTCAATCAAATTTTCCGTTATTTGCACTCGTAACTTATGCGACTATGGGTTTTCTGTATACGGCGGAAGAACTTGACTTTTACGGACATTTTGCCAGGTTTTGTTTACACAGTGAGATGGTACTTTGAGGATTTTCCGTTAAAACCCGGCGTGCTAACCCAAACTATTGGTGAAGCATAGGCAGGAAAATTAGTCGCAGCATATTCCATATTTGCATGGGTGGGGTGGATGTAGCCGTGTGCCATAGTCCATGAATTCTCTCAGGGAGTTGGGGAGCATTATCACCAGCGTGTTGCAAAGTCAGCTAAAAGGGCCCTAGCCCTCCGTTTCTTGGACCCACCGCGTCTGTGGCGTCGGGTTGGGGTGGGGGAGGGCAGGGGCCTGCGTCGCGGCCGCCCGCCCGCCCGCGGAGGTGCTGGGGGCCCCGCCCCCTCGAAACGACCCCGCGCACGAATTAATTGAGTTGTCGACATTAAGGGGATACCCGTTTTGTCGCTTCGCCTCCCGCTCCGGATATATATTGCCTTCTTTATATGCGGCGGCGAGCCTCTGCCTTGTTCCGTTCCTCGTATCTTGGCTGGCTTTATTGGCCGAGTTATTACGTGTCATATGGAGAACGAAAATAAAATTAGCCACACCGCTCGAGAGTCCTATGATATCACGACACTTCTCGGCATTCTCAAAGGATCCAGTCTCCCACTTGTGCTCTATCTCTTCTCTTTATTTTCTGCCGTTCTAGGAAGAACTCTCACATTTCCGAATATTTTTTTTATCGGAATTTGATTTAGATCCTATTATTATTGGTCTTCTTTTATCCTATTTTTTTCTTCAATTCACTATTGCTTCGTTTTAGGTACACCTTCCGTGAAACATTTTCTTCTTCGTTTTCATCTTTGCTATCTTCACCACCCATCGTTAGCGAAGATATAATGCAATATCGGCAAATATTGGGGCATTTTTAAGGATATGGAGCAACGAATAATAACTGTCCTATACAAACGAGAAAAGACTCAAGTGGATAACGAGGGCAGGTCTCATTGGCAAAAACATGCCCTCGGCAATGGATACTCATTTTGCTACATTGACTATTACGTAAAATTTTGAACTCTTTAAATGATCCGATTCAAAATGACAAGCCTCAAGAACACATCGAAACTACAATGACTAAATATGAACAGACATGAAATATGAAAAGCTTACCCAAGCATTTTGGAGGCAGAAACATGATTGACATCAAAGATCTTCATTACATACAAGTAAAAAGCTTAGAAAAACTGTTTCGTTAAAGGGATAATTGCAATAATTTCACCAGTTGCAACAATAAAACTTCTATCGTTATTTCATCTTCATAATTTTTATTGCACAATAAAGCCATTATTATTATTATAATAATTATTATTATCATTATTAGCTTATCAGGCATTACTGACCACGCTACATGTTCTCTTCTGAGACCCAGTCGTATTCAATTCTGGACAGAGATTAACGTGTGTCATAATGGGAATCAGCTTTTCGGCTGTATCCCTTGGTAAGACAAGGTTGTTACACCTTAAGGTGATAGGTTGATGATGATCACAAAACCGACTGCACCACGGGACCCGTCGTCTTTTTTTATTTTTTATTTTCTTTTTTTATTTTGCTTGTGAATAGGCCATCGTGGACCACGCAGGTCCATGCACTTGCTCAGTGTCATTTTATCACTTGCAAGGCTTGCAGGCAATCAAGGAGATCAGCATTAGGCTGAATACGATTTGTATACCCCAGAGTTGATTGTCCTGGGGAATGGAAGAAGAAATAATGATAATGAAGGATGAATGGAATACACAAACAGACATACACAAACACACGAGGGACTCGAACCCGCGATCCCTCCGTCCGAGATCGCCACGTCATTACTGCATTAGCGATCTCGGCTATCCGGACTGGCTATTATTACTATTACTATTATTATTATTGTTATTACTATTATTATTATTGTTATTATTATAATATTATTACTATTATTATTACTATTATTATTGGCTTAAATCTCGGAAATCATCCGGTTTTCTCAGGTGTGTGGGTCCAACATTGGCAGACAACATGCTTGGATACAGATGATAAATTCAGCACGGTGCGAACTATAAGACGTGTTTCTAAGATGACAGATTTTTGAGTTTTAAGGATAATTGCATTGGGGTTTAATTGCAATTTTTGTATATACTTTTTCAG
The DNA here is from genome assembly GCA_011170035.1 of Teleogryllus occipitalis. Lineage (NCBI taxonomy): Eukaryota > Metazoa > Arthropoda > Insecta > Orthoptera > Gryllidae > Teleogryllus > Teleogryllus occipitalis. Next base: position 26,148 of record BLKR01015781.1, on the reverse strand, counting down.
GTTTTTATTAAACCGATCGGATGCTGTTATGACACATGGTATAACTTCCACAGAATTAAAACGATATATTTCTCTGTATTTTATGGCCAAGAGGGTATATTTGGTGATTTTTTCCCTTTCTGCCTTATCAAAGTTGTGATCTGATTTTGTCTGTAGGATTTTCGATACTAGCTTTCCAGCTAGGTCGAATTCAGTCGCTGTCTGGAGGAGAATTCTAGCGGCCGGCTGCTCTGATCGGTAGTTTTCCGTGGTTTCTCCGATCAACACCAGGCGAATGCCGGAGCAGTACCTTACCAAATGGGCCACGGACCGTGCGCGATCTGACCTTCCTCTTCCTTGTCCTATCCTCTCCCCTTACACACACACTTACACTAACATGCACTATACTACCACATATTCCGGAAGACCGGTCGGGAGCTTAGAGCTTGTCCCGGCTGGGGCGGTGCCCCGCTGGTGGGAGAGTCTTGGTTAGGGGGAAACCCCACTAGCCGACGGTAGGTCGACGCCGGATCTCGCCATCCAGCGGGGGAAGATCACCGCCATCTCCCGAATAAAAACATGCACAATACTAACGGGACTAATGACCACAGTAGTTGACGCGCCCGGAAACACGAAAAAATCAATCAATCCTGTAATTTTGTTTACCAATATTAGCTTCGATTTATAGATATAATATAGGCATATTGTGGTAGGTGATATTAAACCATATTTCACTGTAAGGTGAACCTTACAGTTCAATACAGTGAAATATGGTTCACCTTACAGTGAAATATGTTTTAATAATATTTAAGGATGAGTGATGTTTGCAGTTAGACTGTGTCGGCTAAGGTATTCTGTGTTTGTCAATTTTGTGCATGACGTTATTATGTGGTCTATTGTTTCTGTTGCTTGATGCATACCCTACATTCATCTCAGACGTCTGTTTTTTCAATGCATTTTTTGTAGTTGTTGGTAGCAATCACCTGATCTTGGATGGCATGAATAAATCCCTCAGTCTCTCCAAATAAAGACCCATCCCGAAGGAAGCCAACGAATCGAGGTGTCTTTATCTGCATTTTCCAGGGAATGGGAAAATATACCGGGAAGACTTTTGAACTTCCATGATTGTATTTTGTCATCAATGGTGGTTACATTCGAACAGTTGTCATTATGCTCCAGCTCCATGCTCCATTAAGAATCTGAATTAAGAAAGTTCCGGACACTGTGGCAAGTATTTAAGACGACGGGCTTCTGCATTAATTTTAAAAGCCTTGGATGGATATCAAGATTTTGAAGGTTTTTTGACGTGTTTTTCTATAAGGCCATTACTGGAGATAATTATTGGAAAAATGGATACTTGGTCCTGTTTCCACTGATCTTTGATTTGATTTGCCAGATCGCTGTACTTCCTTATTTTCTTCGAGAATGCTTTTTTCATGTTCCTGTAGGAAAGGACTGCAGCATCAATGAGAAAAGTAGATTTGGCACCTTGATAGTTATCATAATATCTGGCCTATTATGTTCTAGACTGAGAATGTGAAATATGTGCATGGATCGTGAAGGGCGTGAAAAATTTCACCATGAATTTGTTTTTTCTGACCACTGGTCTTGCTTTTGTTTTTATGTTTGAAAGGTAGTTTTCTGAAAAGAGTCCTGGTTCAGATGTAGAGGTTCAGAGGTCAGATGAAGGCCATTTAATAATACCGAAGCTGTACGTAAGAACAGAGATTGCATAGGTATTTAAGGCTTTTACAAGATTTTTTCCTGTGAGATGATTTTTCATCGGTTGATGAAGACGATTTTTGAATTCCATCTGAAGAGAAGTTTTAACAAAAGAATCTTGTTTCCAACAGTTTGCATTATTTCCAGATTCTTGTAAAGTTCACCATCTTCTAGATTAGGTATTTTTAATTTACTAAATTCTCTTATATCAATTTTACCTTTTTCACTATGCAGAGAGCAACATTCATCTAAGCCCAGTTCCACGTGAATATCAAATGAGAATATTTTAAGTTTCTAGAAGACTTTGGAGGTTTTCACTTGATGAAGCAAATACTTTTATATCATTCATATAAAAGAGGTGGCTGAGAGAGCATCGTGTTTTTCTTTAGTATCTTTTTATTTATCTAGGGCTTTTATCCAGCCGACAGCCGGTTACCCTTTACGCCCCGATGGGACGCATATTCGACCATACACTAGACACCAACACACTTGCGGGCTCCTCTGATCTGGGGTCAGCAGAACGCGAGGCCCTCCGCGACAGCACATACATACAAAGTCAAGGGACAAACAGCCAGGCGGGACTCGAACCCGCGACCCTTCGGACCGATGCGCTGAGTCGGTACTCCCTCTTAGCCACCTCGGCCATCCAGATCGGCTAGTATCTTTCTACAACTCCATTATTTAACTTGTTGCTTAAAGGATTTAAAGCTATGCAAAACCAGAGTGCACTCAGTCACCCTCAAAGATTGCTCTATTAATTTGGATGGTATCAGCCACAATCTCTGAAGTATCTTTCCTCAGGTGCATCTCGGTGTTCCAAATTGTGATTGTGGTCTGAAAAAAGTTTTGGATATCCGCATTTGTTTTATAAATATGAAGAATTTCAAGAAGCTATGAGTGCAGTATGTGAGCTGGCTTCTTGTAGTCTATATAGACTATGTGAAGGTTTCTTTTGTTTTGTTTCATTTGCTTAAGAATTACCGAGTGAATTGTTAAATGTACTTTGTAACTTCTTGAAAACTTGGTACATCCTTTTTGTTCCTTTTCAATGTTTTATTGTGTAGCTGTTGGTAGCAAACACCTGATCTTGGATGGCATGGATAAATCCCTGTGTCCCCAAATAAGACCCATCCCGAAGCCAAAGCAGGCGTCTTTATAGGTGTAGTGTGTTTGTAGGTGTGTGTGTAAGGGGAGAGGAGGAGGAAGGACAGATCTCGCGCGGTCCGTGGCCAGTTTGGTAGGGTACTGCTCCTGGTGCTGAACGGAGAAACCACGGAAAACTACCGATCAGCCGGCCACTAGAATTCTCCTCCAGACAGCGTTTGAATTCGATCTTGCTGGGAAGCTAGTGTCGAAAATCCTACCGCCGTCAGGACTCGAACCTAGTACCTCCCGGTCAGAGGCGCTGCAGTAACACCAGTCGATGCACTGAGCTACCACTCCCGGTCTGGACGTTTCTACTTTACGAAAATAGAGGAAGAAATTGTTTCAAGAGGACGTAAAATTTAATAAAATTAAAAAAATAGAAATACCCAAATTATAAAAAATGATTGCAAATACTGCGCATGAGCTCAGCAGTATTATTTTCCCTTCCCTAAAACTTAATTTTAATACAAAAAAATTAACACAATGCAATCTTAAAAAGTTAGGATTACAACAAAAAATTGAATTAACCATTAATTCAAAAGAAGCCAATGCGCGGCCAAAGTTTCTTCGAGAACTATTCCAATTTCCTTTTTTATTAGACAAGAGTCTTTTTTATTAAACGTGCCTGAAGGGCAAAACAGATGCCTTTGCCCGGCGATCCACTAACATCACCATTGAGTTGCGGCGAACACGCCTCCAGCTGTGGAAAATTCACTTTCTTCCGGTGTGTTTTCTTTCGTCTCGGAGAGGGGCGAGCCAGACGTCCCGGATCCTTTTGTCGGCGAGGTGCAGTATGGTCGCCTCCTTCCACCCCGCCAGGTGTGACGCGACTAGGTCACGACAGCTCAGCTCCAGTAGATCGGTTTATAATATTCTCGATAGAATATTAAAATCACGCCGCGTAACTAAAAGAGGCGTGAAATGCTGCCACGCGAACTGGTGTGGGTGAATTTGCCAGACGTCGTAATCAAACTATAAAATAAAACTTTGGGGCACTCGCCCGAAGCAAGATTTAACTCTCTAGCCGACACTCGCCCGTAACAAGATCCTGGGGCACTCGCCCGTGTTTCTCTTGCGATTATCTCCCTAGTGGGCGCTCGCCCGAACGATTCTTCTTAGCGAGCTCTCGCCCGGACGGTTCTGATTAGCGGGCGCTCGCCCGAACCATTCTGATTCCGGCTAGCGCTTCACCAGCTCGCACCATGTCCCTGTTCTCCCCCCCTCTACCCCAAAAATTCTAGAAGGTTTTTCAAAATTTTGTGAAAGGTTGTACGATTGGCTGCTTCGAACGAAATTCTCTTCCAATCACTCGCAACGTTTTACAGTTAATTTGAGCGTAAATTTCCGTAATCGGCGCTCCCGTTTGCTCTGGATGTAAATAAAGTGCTTGGGTGGACCGTGGCGCCACTCAGTCGCTGTATTTCTTCAACCCCAGGGTAGGTTGACCCGGAAGGGTGCGTTCGGTAGACAACTCCCCCCCTTTCGACCACCGCCGTGGCGCAGGCACTTGAAATCGCAGCTGTGTGGAACAAAATAGCCCTCCGCCCCGGACCGGCACAAGCAAGCACGAACTAGTGTTCTACGACGCAGATTTCGGAAGGAAATTCAATTTATTTATTTATTAGATATTCGGTATCGTCACATTATAATAATAATAATAATAATAATTATTATTATTATTATTATTATTATTATTATTATTATTATTGTTATTATTATTATTATTATTATTATTATTATTATTATTATTATTATTGACTGAAATAAATAATACATTAAATAGAAAAAAACTGTTAGTATTACTGAAGATTTAATAATGTTATAAAACATTATTAAATCTTTTGGAGAGCAGACTGTAAATGAAACAGTAAATAGTTTTGCAAGCAACGTTCTTGAACAAATTAATAATATCGTAGAAGAAAATAAATATGACCAAACAGAGGTGGTACACGAACCTACAGGTATTATTGTTAACTTTTATTTACCACTATGCAAAATGAGTGATATACAAACAATTATATGAAGAGAAATTAATGTAAATAAATCTCCTGGATATGATAATATTAGAGCAAAAGGTATTGTAAATGTTAATACCTTTAGCAAGCTGTTAACGAAATTGATAATTGAGTCAATGGAGGGACATTTCCATTACAGGTTAATAATTTCAATTATCAGACCAATTTTCAAGAAAGGTGATGGACAAGATTTGGGTAATTATAGGACATATTAGCAGTAACAGGAAAAATATTTGAAAAATGTATGGTTAAACATTTGAATAATTATCTAAGAAATAATAATATAATAAATAATAATCAATGTGGATTTCAAAAAGGTAAAGGGACAGAAAAGTTTGTTAATACAAGTGATAGATTATATTAACTATCTATTCAAAAGAGGGCATGGAGTAACCGCCGTATGCCTTGGCTACACAAAAGCTTTTGATACAGTGAAGCACACTATATTATTAAAAAAACTGAAAGACATAAGAATTACTCGCAACTATTTTAAATTATTCGAAAACGTTTTAAAGAATAGAACTTTTGTGGTGAAAATAACTGGCACAATCAGTAAATTACGACCAATAAAATATAGGATAGCACAGGGAAGCTGTAAAGGACCAGTATTATTTGTAATGTTAATGGTTTATTTAGTGTTGTTATTAATTGTGTTATACAAGTATGATGATGCAATCCTGTTATCTGCCAATGAACACCCAAAGGTACGCCAGGGTATTCTGCAGAAGGAATTTGAAGGAATTATTGAATGGTCATATGTGAATAATTTGTATATTTACTCTTCCAAACCAAAAATAATAAATTTTGAAACACCACATATGAGTGTGTCATGTTAAAAACCATTATGCATACAGTAAACTGTACATCCACATCTGCTGATAAAATATGTAAATGTGAAAGGCTTGAGTTGGTAGTAATCACATGTTGCAGGAACGTTATCATTGACGAGTTCACTTTGTGATACCGAAGAACTGCTAATAGTCAATAATGGGGAATAGAAACGAGGGCTTTTTTAAAATCCACATATGCGATATACAGAGTTCTATTCTACTTAGACGACAGGTTACATTAAACCGAGTCCATTATTAGTTGTTCTTTTTAAACTTTAGAACCCTTTCTGCATTCCTTTTGAACTTCAATTAAAATGACATTTTGTTCACAATGGGTATTAATCATTTGCGAAAGGCATTATGTGATGATCTTATACAGTGTTCGAAGACACGTGATTGGGCAGTATTTAGATGTATCCTGACGATTATGTGCACATGTAGGCGTCAAATAGGTGATACCTTGTGTAAGGAATCTTGGCATTTTGCTCGGCTCTTTTTTAACAGTTGATAAGTTCAGCTAGTCGCATGTGGACACAGTGGAAAAGAAGTTCTGGATGCCTTAAGGCCCAGGAGCTCTCTAATTGAAGGTGCCTTTAATCACACTTCTGATGTCGCCGAAGGAGATTTTATATAACTGTATAAGTTGAATTTTACTGGATCGGTTTTGCTCTCCTTTAATAAAGGATCCTTCACTGCTGAAGTCTGTTCAACTTGCGAGCTGATTGCTAAAAATATTTCAATTTCTTGTCGAGTAGGATTGACAGTTTTTGAATGTCGTGAAACATTCTATTACATTACACGACCTTGCAACATGAAAAAAATTCAGTTAAGAATTTTTGCTGACGACCTATTTGCGCAAACTGCGTTCCCTCGTGAAGGAATAATACTTCCTCCCACGACAACATGGAGAATAATAATTAGAATAATTATATTTCCCACTGCATTCTAGAAGACGTGCACAGATAATGAAGTTGCATTGATTTATATTATTTGGGTCATTCCCACCTCTCGAAACATAATAGTCCTAAAGGAATTAATAATTTCGGAGTTTTAGCGATCGCTCGCATTCAACTGTTGCAGCTTCCCGGATCAGACAAAAGTACCACAGTACTCACACGCGTATTCTCTAAAATTTCGAAATCGTGCTTCAAAAAGGAGCGTGAAAATCGAGACGAGCCTTTGGTCATTTCTTCACGGATCTCCATCAGTGGTTGGAGATTTTCTCGGTAAAAGGGAGATGACATTATTTTTAGTGTTTACGGGCGTAACTTCTACTCCGATCATTAGTCCAGTAAGTATAGTGCATTTATACACCGGCAAGTGTTTTTTTCTGCTGCATGTGAAATTAAGACGCCGGGATCGTAGATCACCGCAGCACCGACCAGTGCATATCTCGTCCCCAGCGATTTCCATTTTTTCTTACACCTCAAGAAATTCCTGTCCAGACAGCATTACGCATATCAGTGATGCACAGTTGCAGGTGGCCCTCAAGCACTGATATTATGCCAGGCGACTGACTTCGACAAAGGGATACAAATGTTGATCTCACTGAATGAAAAATGTCTCAATTGATGGTGATTTTGTGAGAAAATAGTGCTGTATCTGCTTCTGTAACATGTTTTCTATGAAATTGTGTAATATTTTTGTCGACGATTTAGAGAATCTTACTTTTTCGATGAATCTCGTCCTACATCGTGCGTCAATTATGGATATGCACCGATTTGTAAATGAAGAGAAGTGCTCTATGTCCATGGTAATCGACAGAGACGAAACAGTGAAACATAAGAAGTAGAATTTTAAAACGTGAAGTTCATTCAAGCAAATCATAAGACTTACTCCTCATTCTTTGAAACACAAATAACAATAGAGATGTTAATGGGTGGGATGGCTTTTGTGACACATATTATTACAAGACCCTTGGAATGATCACGATAACTACCTTTCAGACTGTAGCGACCAGCCCGACATGGTCTACGTTTTGCACACGAAGGCGTCGGTGACACCGGCATAGTAGATTCCTTCGTGGCGTGGTCTGATTTGAAACAATCCAATCAGGATAGGTAGCGGTGAGGATAGTATATGCGGCAGAGGAGGGTGGGGGTGGGCGATAATAATCCCAGAAGGTTGCTGTTTCCAGGACGTGCCCACCCAGGCAGGAAGGTCGTGATGGTCCAGATATTTTTCCATTGACATAATTTATTTCAGGTATGTCCGAAATGGAGAGGGACTGAGGACTGCAATAAAGAATATAAAGTCCAGATACCGGTAATTTAGGTCATAGGGATGCTCATGATCACTCATAGTGGCCGTGATGCATGCTGTACTGGTTCAGGTGGCAGGTTCATGGTTGAAGCGACGACGAGATGGTTGAGTCCGTTTGGAGGCAGGCGGAAGTTGCCGAGGGGTGGTTAGGGTAGCGACCATTCAGGCAGCGGTGGCCTGGGTGACAGTGGATTAGGCAGCGGCTGTTCACGCTGGGATGGTTCATGCCGGGGGGAGGCGCTCCCTGCGTGCAGCAATAAAAAGAGCGGTTTATTCGCGTCGAGCCCCGCGCGGCGCGGCGTCTCGCCGCCGACGGCCGCATTAAGGAGTGACCGCTATCGCTTTATGTCTTTTATACGACTCCGCTTTTACTCCGGCGATTCGCCACGGCCGCGCCTCCGAGCAGCGCTTGGCCCCAGTCGCTGCCTCCGCCGTCCGGAGGCTCCGTCACGCTGCCCCCAGCGCCCCGAATGCTTATTGCCCTCGCACTCAGCACTCGCCCCTCAGCACTCGCCCCTCAGCACTCGCCCCTCAGCACTCGCCCCTCAGCACTCGCCACTCAGCACTCGCCACTCAGCACTCGCCACTCAGCACTCGCCACTCAGCACTCGCCACTCAGCACTCGCCACTCAGCACTCGCCACTCAGTCCTCGCCACTCAGCCCTCGCCACTCAGCCCTCGCCACTCAGCCCTCGCCACTCAGCCCTCGCTACTCAGCCCTCGCCACTCAGCCCTCGCCACTCAGCCCTCACCACTCAGCACTCGCACTCGCAGTCGCACTCGCACTCAGCACTCGCACTCGCCGGTAATAAGAAGTGGGTAATAAGATTTTTTTACCCACTTCTTTTATTGTGCAACGTATATGTGAATGTTCTTAGGAACAAAAGTATATTTCATTTCATTCAAATGGATTTATTATTTCCCATAACCCCAGATAACAGTATCGTAATACTTCTTTGGGAAACAATAAGGAAGAAACTCCGGCTTGCTTTCAATTTCAATTTAGCAGGCGCGCCTGGAAGCATGACACAGCAGTTTTATTTTAACATAAAGACTGAAGTGTACTTGATATTTATTTCGGCTAATGTTTAACAACAATTTTGTTTAACATTGCCGTATGGTACGAAGTTACCGATGTTTGAATGTTAAAATATGTTGTTTGTTTTCAATTGAATTGAATGGATAGAGAAAAACACCAATCATCCATTAGTACTCTTAGTCGAATGATTAAATATAATATAAAAAGTTGGCACTACCTTCATTCCACTCAATATTTGGTTATTTTATTTATAATTATATTTTTCTTATTATATTTCAATTTTCTTATATATAAATTGAACATGTCAAAATCGCACTAACAAGAAACATGCAGAGGATCTCCACTCGTAATATCAAAATGTTCGGAAGCAACAGTGGTGGGCGCTCGGAGCATGATTTAGTGCGCGTGGCATGTCAGACTTGCGCTGCTCCCGAAGCAGCTCTCTCTCAGCATCGCACCCAGGGCTGGAACATGTGCGAGGCCACATCTCTTTGAAGCGATATATGTGTTCTGTATTTTCGGCTGGCTCTTGCGCGTGCTGAAGCCAACGCAAAGGACATTTATTGTTTTTACATTCGCATTTTAACTTTCGTTAGTCAACAGGTGTCCTCATGTTTGATTTCAATCACGGCTCACCTTTGGTTTCAATTGTCTCTATTGTAAGTTATAATGACAATAGAGTCTTGAAACTGTGTCCATATCCGTAGAAATGTATTGGAAGTACGAGAAGAAATATTGGGAGCAACTGCACATTCAGTTGGCAGCGAACCGATGTTTTTGTTACTACTGCGCAGAAGCGAGCGCCACGCTCACCGTCGACAATGCGCGTTAGTTAATTTATTCCCGCATTGCAGTATTTTGTTTAAGCCATCAGAATTTATCTACACAGCTGAGTGCGTGTTCTTTTTGTTATTATTGAAACAGAATAGCTTTTCTTCAATTGGCCTTCGTGTTTGCTCCTCCCTTTTGCAATTTTTACAAATGCGTTTAAATAACAGCGTTTTCCTTGTTTTCAGAAGATGTTTATACATCTTCTGAAAACAAGGAAAACGCTGTTCCGAAAAAATTCCTACCCTCTTTTACACGGTAAAAAGTAGTGACATATATCATTATTTTTTTGTATTCATAAGATATGTGAACTGCATTACCCCCAAAATGGAACTTGATGATTTTAGACGTCTTTGACGCGAAACAAATGGTTTATATAATATTCTCTTTCCACTTCGATTTAAGTGTAGTGTCACTTCAAGGTTACGAGCTGGACGGAGACGGGGACCCTGTCATCTAATCCGGAGCTTCGTTACGACCTAATGTTTTTAAATTGAAGATCGCGAATGGATGACATTGTCACAGTCTCCTTCCACCTCGTGATCTTGAAGGAATACTACATTTAAATCGGAGTATAGTATCTAATTTCAAACTAAATGTTTCTCAGAGTCACAAGTCACAGTGATATTATACAAGATTGGTCTTCAGTCGGAGAATGAGAGCAGAAAAACGCATATAATGGACATAGCACATGCTAGACAAGTCCTGTTTACAAATCGTTCATCATCCTTCGCAGACGAAAGGGCATACTCGTGGTCGACGGTATTGCATCACAGGCGAAGGAAAGTGAAGTGATTCCCCATCTCGCGCGTTCCTCTATTGATTGATTTATTGATTGCTGATTTCGGGCACGTTAACTGGTAAGTTCATTAGTCCCGTGATTGTAGTGCATGAGTTTCCTTTGCAGGTGGTGGTGGTGGTGATCTTCCCCCGCTGGATGGTGATATACGGCGCCTACTTACGTGTCGGCTATTGGGTTTTCCCCATCATGGTATCTCCCATTAAAGGGGTATCGCCCCAACTGGAATAAACTCTCGACCGGTCTCCCGGCGTGTGTGGAAGTGTAAAGCATGTAAGTGTGTGCGCGTCTGTGTGTAACTAAGGGGTGAGGATAGGACAAGGAAGGGGAAGGAATGATCGCGCGCTCTGTTGCTCATTTGTTAGGGCACTGATCTGGCATTCACCTGATATTGATTGGCGAAACCACGGAAAACTATGGATCCGAGCAGCCAGCAGCTAGAATTCTCCTCCAGACAGCGACTGAATTCGACCAAACTACGTTCCTCGTAGTTGAGCTTCAGTCAAGGGTGCAAGTAGTAGAGGTTAATTTTTTGTGTTCCATGCTTCGATTCTTTAAGCGAGATACAGCAATCACAACATCTACAATATGAAAAAAATAAATATGTCCTTTTATTTCAAGAAGAAAAACGGAAAAACCAAAATAAATGTATAAATGGAGCTGATTTTGTGTTGGAAACATTCTTATACATTGCCCATGTGTAAATTAAGTTAATAAATAATTTGTGGACAATGGTTTTCTGCGTCTTGTGATTTTCTATAGATTTTCACAACTCATCCCATTCAGGTTTTTGTCCAGTTTCCCTGATCCACTGAGTAAATGCTGACGTGGCCCCTTTCTTGCTTCTGGACATGCAAGTAAATGTAGCTTCACTATGCTCACATTTACTTGAGCTCTCCCTTTGCTAGTTGTGGAAGAAGTACTATTTTCTTATAATACTAAAAACTCAGTTTTCTAGTTCGTTTACCAATGCAAACAATTTCTTTTAACTCGGGGGCGATAATGCCAAATTTCAAATGTTTCCGTGTTTTGTTGGTACTATTACGTATCATTCAACGATTTATGGTCAAGAGGTTGGGAAGGATCCCAGAGCTCAAGGAAACGTAGGCAGATTGTACTTCTCTTCCATACGTCTCCAGTTGTTTTTTTTTGTTCTCTGACATAATAAATCACCCTTAACGTACTCGACAAAACTAATATGCCCACTTCTCATTGCCCCACGTTTCCCAATACGTTAATTACAACGAACGCTGTACGCAAGGCTTCCGTGAGCAAACTTCGCCAATCGGAGTAGAATCATACTGTGTGATTCTACTGTTGTAGTGTACCTCCCTCTGCTGTCTATAATTCCACGCTGATATGATAGTTTGGAGGTGGTGTTTGTGTAGTGGAATGACTCATTTTGTATTGAACGGCCATACGAAATATCTACATTTTAAAGTAAGAAAATATATCATTGCCAAAATAAAAGGATGAATCGTTTCCTGTTTATCGTCGGGTGACAACTCTTTCGGCCGGCGGTCGCCCGCGGCACTGCGGAGCCGCCCGGCCACACGCTACGCGCCGCGCCCGACGCTCCCACGCCCCAGCGCTTCCGAGGCGACGCACGCGGCGGCAGGTCGTCGCCCGCACTCGGCCGGCCCAGCGACACGTAGCAGCGACCGACTGCCCCGCCCCGCCCATTCCATCCCAACCCGCCCTGTCGCGCCACTCCCCGCCTCCACGTGTCCCACTCCTCCCCGCTCGGCTCCGCCATCCCGCCCAGCCCCGCCTAGTCTCGCCCCGCCCGCAACCCGCCGCCCACGGCCCTGCTACTTCCCGCCCTTCCCCGTCCAGCTCCGCCATGTCCCGCCCTTCCCCGTCCTGCTCAGCGATGACCCGCCCTGCCCCCTTCGTCCAACACCGTACTGTCCTGTCCCGCTTCATCCTGCCCCGATCCGTTAACCCCACTAGCATCGATTTGCTTAGTCTCGCACCTCAGCCCCGCTCCGCTCCCTCCCAACCCGCCTTGTCTCCTCCACCCACCCCCACCTCCGCCACTCGCCTCCCTTCGCAGTCGGGCAGAGGTTTCTTGATTTGCCAGTTGTCAGACCAGGACCCTTGTGACACGGCGTCACAGATATGTCCGTCACATCTTCATATGCATACCTGGCCGCGTTAACTGGGCGCCGCCCGCCCGCCCCGCACCGCATTGACAGATTGATACATGTGCGGCGGCGGCGGTGGGAGGGCGGGGCGGGGGCAGGGCGGCGGCCAGCTCGCCGGTATAATGATATCCCTGGCCTTGGCAGGTCGGCCCCGCCCGGTCCGCGCCGACCACGCTCCCTCTCCCCCTCTCGCTCCCTCCTGCTCTCCCTCCCGCGCGCCCGCTCGCGGTCTCGCTCGCGCCCGCGCCCGCGCCGTTGTCACCGCGCGCACGCCGCCGCCGCGCCGCGCCACCGCAGACACGCTAACCCCTCCCACCCCTCCAAGCCTTCGTCGCTTCTACGTCTTTCAGCGCCCGCCGCCGCTCCCCTTCGCCGTCGTCGCCATCCAACTAGACTCCTACCCCATGCAAGCGTCCCCGCCGCCGTCCCCCACTACCATCTTCGTCCCCAATGCCCGCCCTCGTTGCATTTCATTTGATTCAGTTTAGTCAAAAACCGGTAATTAACATATGTGACGTACGGGGGATAAATGAATATGTGCGTGTTTTCTTGATCTCCAAAATATCTTCCCTATCCATTTAATATGCATAGTTAAGTTTTAAAATAAGTACCCACAAAGTTAGGTTAGCAACATTTTCGCTCACGCATTAGTAAAAATTTATTTGCCTCAGTAAAGAAAAAGCAGAGTTGATTTTGTTCTATTGCTAACAAAATAGGATCCCACACCCTCCGGCACTACTACTACCACAACGTGCAAAACGAGAGCTCAACGAAACGAACGCATAGTGAAGGAACATTTTTATGTTCAGAAGCAAAACAAGATTCCTTCTCAGTCTTTGCTCAACGGATCAAGAAAACTGGACGAAAAGTCTGATCGAGATGGGTTTCCTCTGTCGTCCAAGCCGTCCGAACTGCCACCCTCTGGCAAGAATCACACCAACGTCCCCAGTACCATTCCCCTCGCCAGTGCACCTTCGGCCTCCCGCCTTCCCTGTCCTCACAGCCAGCGCCGAACTCACTGCCATCCTTGTCCCCTGCCATCCGCCCTTTACTTCTACTTGCGTACCGGAAGGTCTAAGGGTGATCTGGGCTGTCCGGGTGACGCCGAGTCGAAGGCTAGGGTGCCGACGTTTCGACCGACATATCGCGGTCCTCTTCAGGGCTGTACTGCTCTGGCCGCGGAAGCCCACGATATCATCTAAGGTCTAAGAGTGCCGAACTGGATGGCCGAGGTGGCTAAGACCGTGTACGAACTCAGCGCTCCGGTCGAAAGGGTCGCAGGTTTGAGTCCCGCTCTGAGCATGGTTGTTTATCCCTAGTCTCTCACGTATGTGTTGACGATGAAGGCCTTGTGATTCTGCTGACCACAGACCGAGGAGCCCGCAAAGTGTGTGGATTAAAAAAAATTGATTGTGTGTTTGAAAATTATACAGTTCAGTAACATAGTAATCTTTCATGTGTTTTTGATGGCTTGCATTATAATTTATATTAAACTTAACACTATACTACATAACTGGTGGTGTAGAAAACTACAAGACCCCTTCTTTGAACAATTAATGAAAAAATGTTTAAGAACACTTCCAAACGAAATCTGTTTTCGATTCTAGTTCGAAAGTCATTCAAAGAGTAGTGGACAGCTCGGAAAGTTGTAGTGGACAGCTCGGTTTATTCTATTGAGGTTGGAGTAAAAATCATTGGAAAGGTGGGCGACATTTTTGATGATCGGTGTTATATTCAGTTCTTCATGAAGTTGGGCGTTTGAGGTGAAACATGTGATGCTAATCTGAGGAATCTATTTTGTACAATTTTAAGTTTATTGATGTTGAAAATAGATGCGTTGCTCGAGATGGGATACGCGTACAGCATTAACGGACTATTGCTTTGCAAAGTGTAACGGGTAATTTGTTAGGGATAGACAGCTTTTGATGTTCATAAAGGGTTTTAGTTGAGATATTTTTATTTTTGCTTGTTGTTTTAGTGCTGTGTGTGTTTGCCACTTGTCTTGCGTCGAAGTTCATCCCACGGTATTTTATTATTTGGTTTTGTGCTGTCAATGGAATTGTGTATTTATTTATGTGTAATGGCGGTGGGTGGGCAAATGGTCTTAGACAGAATATTTTAGCGGTTGATTTAGTTGAGTTAAATTTGATTTTCCACGATGTTGCCCAGTTGTTTTGTATCTTACCGGTAATGGTCCAAAGTGAGTGGCTGGACTTGTTGATTGGAATATCGTCGGCGAATTGTGCTAATTGGGTGTGTATTGTAGTGGGTTTATCAGGTGTGTATATGTTGAATAGTATGGGGTGAGAGTGTTGAACCTTGGGGAAGACCGGTTAATATTTGGGGGGATGTGATTTTCTACGAAACCTGTAAAAGATCTATCATTTAGAAAATTTTTGATGATGTTTACTAAGTATGTTGGTGTTCCCATTGTTCGGAATTTGTATAATAGTCCGTGCCATACACGGTCAAACGCCGGTGAAATGTGTGGATATTTTCTGAGAGTGTTAGTTGGTGCGCTGTTGATATGTGATTTATAAAGCCAAACTGATGAAATGGAATAAGTTGGGTTGATTGTAAGAAGCTATTTAAACTTTTTGAATTATTTTCTCAAGAATGTTTCAAAAAGTGGTTAGTAAACTTATCGGTCTGTAGTTTTCTACATTGCTATTATTTTTATATGGTTTTGAATATGTATTATAATTGAGTTCTTCCATACTGTAAGGTAATATCCAATTATTTTTATTTAATTATATGTTTTTCATGTAGAGTACATTTGGAGATAGGAGGATTTTTAGAACCTTATTGGTGATTTTATTGTGGTCAGGGACTTTTTTGTGGGAGTTCTTAATTATGTTTTCACTTCATTTGGAGATATGAAGTTTATCTCATGTGGTACAAAATAGCATTAGTGCGGGGTTGAAACTGTTTGTAATATAAACTGCTTGCATTGTCAGAATGGGTTGGTGTGTTGAGTGGGAATGATGTTTCAAAATTATCGAGCTTCAGATTTGTCAAATGGGGCGAATTTTTTCCCTGTTGTCGTACTTAGAGATGGGATAATATTTTTCTTTTTTAGAATTTTTTTAGTGAACAGACAGAGAATTACTTGTGGTATTTAATGATTTGATAAGTTTGTTGTAGAATGAGGAATGAAAGTCGTGTATTGCTTTTTGTTATTGAATTTAAAAAGGTTCAATTCTTTCTTTAAATGTGGGGTTCTGTTTTTGGTCCAATAATCTTCTGGTTCTGTACCTAGTGTTGATTATTGTTAGTATTTTTTCGGGCAGTATCTTGTTAAATGTTTTGTGGATAATGAGGGGTCTATTGGATTGTATTTGTTTCATAGTGTTGGTAATTATATGACGTAAGTATGAAATTGCACTTTCTATTTTCAATGGGATATGGTATTCCAAAATGTCTGGGTGTTTTTTCGTTTCGTATACATAGCGTGTTTTTTTTGTTTGTTTTTTTTTTAATTTGTTGCGTCTACACCTTGACGCAACGCGTCTCCAAGCCCCTTAAAGGGCGTTGAGCGCTTTGCACTGGGGAGTAATCCTCCGCGCTTTTACGTTTAATATTTGTCAAGTCTCGTCACGTCGCAGTCAGTCAGTGCCTTTTATCCCTTCGGCCAGGGGCTCGGCGCCGTTAGATCCCGGGGTTCCTGGCCGGTCACCCAACCACGAACCCGCGAGTCTCAAATGCGCTTAACTTACATGACTTCACGGAGCGTAGTAAACGAATTCGGCTAGCGCCGCCGGCATTGTTGATTCTGGTGGAACTAATGTTCTTAAATTTAGATCAGTTATTAGTTTTAATAAGTGACGGCCGACATTATTTGTAATTCTACAGCCCCAATTGGTGAATTTTGCGTTTAATCTTCAATGAGTAGTGTGGGGATGTTCAGATGAAATATTGATTCTGTTTGTGTCTTGAATTTTTATATGTGGTGATTTGTATGCGGCAATCAGGGTTAAGTCAATCAAGGTAAGATTGCTTGGATTGCTTCCTTGCGTGACTGACGTGCTCGGACTGTGCTCCAATATTTTACTAATTTTGACTACTTTCTTACATCTTTCAGGTACATTTTGTTTTTAAATTGTTTTCTTTACTTGTTTACTTGTTACAGGAACGCTGAAAGAGATTTATATTGTCGGAAGCAGTGGAAAAGAAGTAAATAGTTATTTGTTTAAAAGACAGCGTAACGGACAAACGTGCATTTTAACGAGTTCAAAGACTTTTAATACATATTTGGTGTAAAAATAAATTTAGTTTTGCGTAAAGGGTTAAACAACTAGTGAAAGTGTTGTGATAATTGTGAAAAACATCAAAATTCAAAGTTTCGCATATATTAGTAACGGAAAATTTTGAACCTTGTGATTTCAAAAGAATATCAAAGTGGTGAATTTTTGTGGCCTTTAAAGAGGTAAAGTATAGTAATCTAATTGTATTTATTAGTTTGCAGCTTAGATCTATTAACGGAAACACACTCAACTCTACTCGCAATTAACCAATAACATTTAAATACTAATTAGAATCCCATTTCTTTTATTTTTTAAATAAATACGTAACTTAAATTAAATAATTTAATACACGTAAATTAAAAAGATAATTTAGGAAACATTTTTGACACATAATCTGATTTCTCATCTAATTATTTATTCTCATATTTGCCACGCATTTGATACGCATTCGTGACATGGCTACTATTCGCTATACACTTTCTACTCTGTACACTCTCAAAGCCGACCTTCTGAAAGCCTTCACACACGTAAACAAAAATTTAGATGAACATATCCGAAGGCTCGAAGAGGTCGTTCAAAACTCAGACGGTTGGACAACAATAGGCAACACCGCAGAAACTTTCAACCGTCCATCCGCGAAAGCAAAAACACAATCATCACAACCAATCATGACTCAAAACAGATTTGCTGTGTTAGATTATGACAATGATTTTCCATGCCTTCCCAATCCTCACTACCCCCTCCCATCATCGACACGTCCACCCACAAACCGACGCAAACAGGCTAGCAAGCGCAAAGAAACAAAGACACGTAGAGTTGCGCAACCTGGCCCACAAGTGAACAAGGACATTCCTACTGAGCCCACGAAAAAGGTACTAATTTTAGCAGATAGCCATGGGCGACAAATCTCCTCCCTGCTCAGTGGGAAACTCCCATCCAATTTCTCTGTCATGTGTGTGTTTAAACCTAACGGGAGGTTTGCCGACGTGATCAGTGAATTGGACACCCACACAAAAACTCTCACCAAACGGGATACAGTCATCATCATAGGAGGGCAGAATGACATCAATTTGGGTGGTCACTTTACACCTGAGCAACATGTTGACAAACTACAACGTGCCGCCCAAAACACGAACATTGTAATCTCGACTCTGCCCTTCTGGTACAACAAACCAACACTGTGCAAAGAAATTAGACACGCAAACAACAAATTAAAACTGCATCTGAGAGGCACACATGTTAAATTATTTGAGCTTAACTTTCTCTCAGAAAAACACTTCACCCGGCATGGTCTTCACTTGAACCTTGTCGGAAAACATGCACTCGGTAGCGAACTTGCTAAACACATCCTTACACCTCAGCAGTATCCTATCCAAGATTCATCCCCACCTACATCTCCTAGTTCTCTTCCATTCTCCGGAACCCCTTTGGACCCAATTACCTTATCCCATGAACCTAATCCTTGTACTACCTCTCCCATGATTCATTCCCCTACATCTGTAACCCCTCCTTCCTCACCTCCTAACACTGCTGGGACACGATACTTCCTTCGACCACGCACTCGAGGTAAAAATGAGATAAATAAATAGCAACTAGAGTCAGATGCAGCAGAAAAGCATCCGTGTAGGTACATGAAAAATATTCAAATAATGCATCATAATGTGCAATCTCTTTCAAATAAAATTGAATTTATCGAGGCAGCATTAGAGTGTGATCTCAGTCAAATAGATGTTCTTTGCTTTACAGAACATTGGTTATCTCATAATGATCTAAACACACTCCAAATTCCTAGTTTTTACCTTGCAGGATCTTATTGTAGAGCAAGGGAATCAAATAAAGGCCCTGCTTACGGAGGTTCGTGTATTTATGTAAGAAATAATATTGATTCTACCTTCTTGTCAGAATTCAATTTATATGCAGTTGAAAAGTTTTTGAAATAACAGTTGTACATCTTACTACGCTCAAAATTATTTTACTTTGCATCTACAGACCTCCAACAAAGCAAGCTTTAGATTATTTCAATTTCGTAGAAAATCTAGAGATAACTCTGAACAAAATTAGTAATCTCTCTTTTAAATCCATTGTTGTATGTGGAGATTTCAATATTGATTTTCTGAGCGAATCCCACGAAAAAGAGCAGTTTCTCAATTTAATTCATTCTTTTAATTTAGATATTACAGTGAACGTACCTACACGGAATACTCTTAAATCACAAACAGCAATAGATCAAATTATAATTAACAAAACCACAACTAGATATGAAATAATAACGAATAATCTAGGTTACAGTGACCACGATGCACAAATTCTTACAATTACTAATAACATGAATACTGACACAATAAATAAAACACGCATGTGCAGAGCATTTACTACAGTTAACATAAAGTTATTTACGGACTACTTGCTGAAAGAATCATGGGAGGCAGTTTATAACGCTATTGACACAAATGAAAAATATAATTTATTTTTCTCAAAGCTTTCATTTCTCTTTAACGCATGCTTTCCTATTAAAAAGAGAAAATTAAACATTTCACGAAAAGTAATACTTGGATCACAAAAGGAATTAGAACATCGTGTAAAAATAAACGTACTCTCTACTTTATTTCTAAACGTCATGACGTATCTCAAGATTTCCTTATCTACTTTAAAAAATACAAAACATTGTTACGAAAAGTCATAAGGCAGGCTAAAATCATGAAAAACGATCAGGATATTTTGAACTCAAATAATAAAACAAAAGCAATGTGGAATATAATAAACAATACTACCAAATCAACTAGAAAACCCGTAGAGAATGTTGTTTTAAAATATAACGATATAAATGTGAACGATCCGGCAACAGTGGCTAATCTCTTTAACCAATACTTTTCTAGAATTGCTGCCGATCTCACCAAGGGTTTTCAGCCACAAAATTCAAAAACAGACAGTTCACCCAAAATTTTAGACACAATGTTCGTTTCCGAAACTTCTTCCTATGAAATTCTCAAAATAATCGGTAAACTAAAAAATAAATATTCGTCCGGTTTAGATGAATTCCCGGATTCTTTGTTAAAGACTTGTGCGTATGCCAGTATACACCCGTTAACTCACATATTTAATGCATCTTTATGCACTGGAACGTTTCCAGATATTTTCAAAACAGCTAAAATTAAGCCGCTTTTCAAAAAAGGCAAGAAAAATGAAATTCAAAATTATCGGCCCATTTCTCTTCTATCAGTTTTTTCAAAAATATTGGAGAGACTTTTTTACGTACGAATGGAAACCTTTCTCACTAAACACGACGCGCTTTCAGATTGCCAACATGGATTTAGAAAATCAAAATCAACGGAAACAGCTATATTTTCTTTTCTTAAAGATGTCGCCTCATCATTGGATCAAAACAAGGCACCTATTGGATTATTTTTAGATCTCTCAAAAGCTTTTGACGTCATTGATCATGACATTTTACTTTCCAAATTACCTTCATATGGAATCCATGGTATTGCTCTAGATTGGTTATGTTCGAACCTTAAACAACGATCTCAGAGTTGAAATACCTTACTGGAATGATGGAACATTACGTACGCACCTTTCCGACTCTTTGCCCATTGCATGTGGAGTTCCTCAAGGATCGATTTTAGGCCCTATTCTGTTCCTACTTTACGTAAACGATATGCCCTCGACGATTCGAAACGGAAGAACGGTTCTCTTCGCGGATGATACGAACATCCTTTGCAATAAAGAAACCGTAAATAGTACAATATCAGATGTTTCAAATTGGTTCCGAAATAACAAATTAATAGTAAACGAAAAGAAAACGGTTTTAATGCAGTTTACCATTTCAAATAAACAATTCTTGAGTCTACTGAAATGAATCAAATTCATTGACTGGATGTTGAAAAGAACAAAAATTTTAGGCCCTCAATTCAGTCAAACCTTAAACGAACGTCCATTTAAATGAACTGGAATACAAATTGTTCATTATGCTACGCGTTCAGAATTCTTTCAAATTCAGTCAGCATTCACTGCCGTTGTGCATACTTCTGCGAATGTTCATTCCCGCCTGAGATATGGAAAAGTGAATAATATCTGGGGAAAACACATCCCTACAGCCCAGACTTTTAGATTACAAAAACGAATCTTACGAATAATAAACTAAACCCAATCTAATACGTGATTCATGTGTAAGCCTCCTTCATTAATCAGGAATTTACCACTACTGCAACTTTTTTATTTACGAATCAGGGTGGTTTTTGTAAAAATGACTTGCTCAAGGGCGGGAATATTTTTTCAGAAAATGTCGAAGTCTATTACTATAACACTCGACGTAGAAATCATATTCATCAGGTGACAGTATCAACAGCTTATTACAAAAAATTCACATACAATACATGTACATTATTTTACAACACTTTGCCAGATGACATTAAACGATTAAATTCAATAGAAAAGTTTAAATCCCAAGCGAAATCGTTTCTGCTGCATAACTGTTTCTATACAATTAGAGACTATACTGAGCATCACAAGAAAAGTAACATTAATTTCAACAATGATACATAATGCATTAATTACCATTTGGACGGTATAAATGTGTATTAACAACCTGTAACAACTATTGTACTACAGCCTCCGGGTCAATGACCCCCATCTCGATCAGGTTTTTCGTCCAGTTTCCCTGATCCATTGAGCAAATGCTGAGATGGCCACTTGTTTTGCTTCTGGACATAAATGTAACTTCATTTTCTGTGCACGTCTTCTAGAATTCAGTGGGAAATACAATTATTCAAATTATCGTTTCCATGTTGTCGCGGCAGGAAGTAATAAGAGCCAAAATTTATTGCTTATTTATCTTTGAAAATAGATTTTATTACATGGGAGTTGTTTTGTTGTTTTTTCCTCCCTTGCAAAATTCAAAATTATTGCTTATTTACCCTTGAAAATAGATTTTTTACATGGGAGTTTTTTTGTTTTTTTCTCCCTTTCAAAATTCAAATTTTATTGCTTGTTTATCCTTGAAAATAGATTTTATTACATGGGAGTTTTTTGTTTTTTTTTCTCCCTTTCAAAAATTCAAAATTTAAGTAGTATATGACTTAGTGTAGGGATCACAGAATTTTGAAAATGTGCACACAATTCACATTTCCCCATAGGACGTCATACGCAGTTTTAACTGTTTTTTTTGACGTAAAATAAAATAAATAAAAGAAATGCCCTGTTAGGTCAATAATGCATTCCTCATTCCTACATTCTTTCCCCACATTATTGAAACTATTACACGGATTATTGTCACCTCTATATATAATACGATAAACAAAGATGACGTATTTTTCCCTTTTATATTAAACCATGGTTACAAAAACACGTTATAGCAATACTGTTGGATAAGGAATCCCCCCTATCCAGAAGTGCACCGAACAGATTCAAGACGGAAAACACAAAAGTTCACATGGCATATTTGGATTTCCAGACACTCATGCAATCAACATAGCGCGTATCGATGGGTTAGCACACTGGTCTCTGTTCCCCAGTGCGCGGGTTCGATCCCAGGTGAGGTGTGTGGATTTTCGAAGGCAGGAAGAACCCACAGAGGCCAGATCATGCTTGTAAAAGTACCCTGGCAGGAACTCGGCGAAATTAAATATTATTATTATTATTATTATTATTATTATTATTATTATTATTATTATTATTATTATTATTATTACTGTTATTATTAGTATCATCGCTTTATTACTATAATTATACACATAATATAAAATCACAAATAATTAAGTTCTTGCTGATTCGCAGCAAAAGATGGTAACTCTTTTGTTACAAAATAAAATATAAAATATTTAATGTATTATCCTGTAAGTACAAACTCTTTGCACAACCACTACTTCATCTTAACTCACCAGAAACATAACTGTACTTCACACAGAAAATATACAAACATTACAACCCTTCCTCGGGTCGCCTTCCACGGCTATGTCAGCGGAACCAGTGATGATGCAGCAGAAGCGAGTTTCACCACTGGCTATAAACACACATCGAACGGGAACGAAGGTGCTTTATGAGTTTTACAAGGCGTTACACGGCGCCCCCGATCACCTCCCCCCCCCTCTCGCTAGAAATACGGCCCGAGGTGCCGGGCGAGAGCAGCACCGGCGGGGACATAGAACTCGCGGCGCAGTGGGCCGAAATCACAATGCGCAGTTCTTTAAAAATAATAAAGAAATGCGCATTGTGTCGACCTTGCGTTGAGGAACGAACATTGTCATGAATAGGGAGCGGATTTTGATGACCTAAAACATCGCCAAAAATGAGCAATAAAATGTTCTTAAAATGTTTTATAAATGCCCTAAGAACAAAGAATTGGTTGGTTGGTTGGTTAGTGATTCCAGGCACGTCAACAGCTTAGGTCATTAGTCCTGTAGGTTGATTGATTGATGGATTTTACGTGTTTCCGGGTGCGTCAACTGCGTTGATATTATTCCCGTAAGTGTAGTGCATGTTTTCTCTGGATCTTCTCTGTTCTTCTCTGGATGTTTTTCTCTGGTCTTCCCCGCTGGTTGGCGACATCCGGCGCCGACCTCCCGTCGGCTAGTGGGGTTTCCCCCTAACCAGGACTCTCCCACCAGCGAGGCACCGCCCCAGTAGGGAGTAGCTCTAAGCTCCGTGTCTCCCGAAATATGTGTTAGTGTAGTACGTGTAAGTGTGTGTGTAAGGAGAGAGGATATAACAAGGAAGAGGAAGGAAAGATCGCCCGCGGTCCGTGGTCCGTTTGTTACGGTATTCTTCCGGCATTCGCCTGGTGTTAATCGGAGAAACCACGGAAAACTACCGATCAGAGCAGCCGACCGCTAGAACTCTCCTCCAGACAGCAATTGAATTCGACCTAGCTGAAAAGCTAGTGTCGAAAATGCTCCGCAGTCAGGACTCGAACCTAGGACCTTCCGGTCAGAGGCGCTGCAGTGACATCAGTTGATGCAGTGAGCTACCCCTCCCGGTCTAAAAGCAAAGCCAAATGACGTAAAAATGTTATCTAAACCAGTGCAGATGAACAACTTAAGCTGTTAGATATGTTACTGATGTCATCGGGACTGCTTCTATTCGTTCAAGTGAACTCAGCTTTCCAACTTTTGTTTGGACTGTTCTTTACCAGAAAATCTCTGTCTTAAGTTATCCCGAAACCGGCTGACCCGCTAATGACGCTGAAAGGCGTCACAGGAACCAAGATTACAAACTCACAGTCGCTGACATTACAACTTGTGCGAAGAAATCGAATAGGCTGACAGGTATAGGTACTCCGAAATTCTGTGGAAGTCATTTGTTGCATCTCGTAAATATTATTTGCAGCAAGTATCATTAAAGCGACATTAAAATGTCTGAAATCAGCGAAAAAATCATTAAAAATGACGGAAAAGTTAAAAAATGACTTATTAGTCGAAATCGATAAAAAATGCAAAAAATGACGTATAAAAATTTGTCATTTCCTTTTGTCATAACGTAAAATGAATTTCTATACTAAACGGCATTGTGCTAAAGCGAAAAGAAAAAAATGACATTTCATTAAAATCCGCGCCCTTGCCATGAAGATTGAGTTGTTGAAGTTTTGTGTTTTTCTCTAAATGTCCATTAATTTTTTGAGATGTGATCGTTCGTTAAAACGTTGTAAAGTGGATTGTGGTGGCCATTCGATTGAAATGGGATTTGTGGTGGATAAAGAGGGTTCGAGGGTTAATTTTCCTTGGGGGAGGGGGGGCTTATTTCCCTGACTCTCTTTACAACTTAATTTTTATTACTTACCTCTTCAACTTTACCATTATCATTTCACACAAATGCCTCACCAGATCAGAGAATGGTCATTTGAGATTTCAGGTTTTGGAACTACGGTCACTTTGCCATTTCCCCCAAAATCAAATACGTACCATTAGGGAATGGAATTTGCTGTAATAAAATAGCAAAGTATGTATTTACATATGTATTTTTTTTCCAAATTAGGGTTTATATAAGAAAATATAGAAAATGCATAAAATAATTCATTATATTGTTTAAAATTGCTTTACACAAGCATTTTCCGAGTTCAGAACGTCGTCGATCTCCTCTTAACACGGATTCGGAACGGCTGAAAGATAGTTCTATTTTTCCAGAAGTAGTTGTTCACCAGTTTTCACCATACATAAAAGAGTTTTCTTCGAAATATAAAATATATTCGTTGTATATACAATGTGGATTACGAGGACCTGGTTCTCATGTGATGATTAGTACCGTGTAGCCATAGATGGATCCCGGAACGGGGTTTAAACGGAGCACTCCCCAAAATCCAACAATACGATAAGACAATGATCTATAAAGATTATTATTTTGTTAGATTTCGATAGAGGGCAGATTTCGTCATGGGCTCTACAAAACATGAACAAGTACGTGGGTGGTTGAAACTTCACTTCCCAAATATCCGATCTTCCATGATTCCGTGATCGCGATTTCCAAAAAGCAGGGAGGTTGGACAATTCAGAGCGAAAGTCTGGTGCTAACAAGACTTTTTTTAAGATGATTTCAGTAAAGTATAAAACCTCTGAAATGTTCTGTTTCGAAGTATAAATATGTTAAAATGTAACCAAATATGTAAGAAAAATTGTAGTTTTAGATAAAATATGTAAAAATATCAAAGTAATTAAAATACGTAAAATACAAATGGTTTTAATTGATTCAGGAAGTCAGTGAAGTCCAAAAATATAATTGAATGTTGATATCTTGTAACTATAAAAATATGTGTTTACACAAAATTCCGTTTACTGATACGATAAATAAAATAAATACGTAGTGAACAATTACGCGTTGAAAGTAAGGCTTTAAAGGAACTTATCAAAATTTGTAATGGATTGCATTATAAAACCTTTTTATACTTTTTCCTGCCACCCGTTAGACATGGAGCCATAGAGGTGCACAATCTTTTTTCCTCATCCTGTTCCCATTTTTATCCTTATGGTCACGGCTGGAGGGTCGTGGATGCCTCGGCTTGAAGAGTCGCGGGTTCGAGTTCCACGCAAGTCCGGTGTGTGTTCATGTGGTCCTTATAATGTATTCTCCTTACAATTACCCGAAAGTTAAAATCACTATGGTCACTGTATGACCAAGCAGTTAAAAAGGGGACTTTAATAAATAAAATGAAA
>BLKR01015780.1:0-50795 GCA_011170035.1 Teleogryllus occipitalis | reverse complement strand
TCTGGGTGTGAGGTTGTGGCTGACCTGTAGAGGATCTAACAACTATTCGGGCACGTGGGCGTAGGTCATTAACTAGCTAGCTACATGCAACAATTAAACTACGTTCGTTTAATTTAATGTCGAACCAAGTGATGTTCGCCGTTATTTATTTTCTTTAATTCCTGTGCTAGTTCGTTATTTCAGTTGAAATATATATAAACTGGGGTCGTTGCTCTCCCATGACTCACATAAAACACTTAACGACAAAACAAAATAAACACATAAACACATCAACGATATAATACACTTAAATTACATGACACAAAATCCAAAATATTTCCATTCATACTGACAATTATAAATAAACTCATTCACACCCGAATGCGCATTCGGCCTATATATCTATTGAATCTATTTTACGTTAAGACAGAACTTGATCTTGTACAGAAGCTAATTTTAATCTTTCTTCTCCTTCAAAATGTGAATTTCATAACAAAAAAACAAAGTTCCATGAACTTCCCTTTTGCCGAAAACGCTGTAGTCCGCAGCAAACCATTGTTGCGCGCCGTCTTCGCTGTATATTACGCAGCATCCTCCAAATCCATCCTCCCGCAGCATTTCTCCATCACCCCACACATTACCAAAAATTTCTTGAACTCGCTAATATCTTCTTAGCATGTCCTTTCATTCCCCTATCATCCTATTTCCAATACGCGACTAGTAACGCGATTATCTGTCTATCGCGTGCTATATTTCCTCCAAAATGTCCTATTATTGAATATACTGCGACACAAAATATTTCCGCGTTACGCATTGTTATTACGAACATCATTGCCTAAACTCACTATATCCTTTCATGTTCACCGTGTTTCTCGCACAATTGCATACTAAAATTTTATCTTTTTTTCGTTCTTCCCCACGTCTGACTCTGAGCTCGCCACACATCATCCTCTTGGTCATTGTTGCGTTGTGTCTTCAACTTTTTTTTTCCTGGAACATTTACCGATCGCTTACGTGTCTTTACCAAAAATATCGTACTATTTTACTTAATTCTGTCCTTTCCAGGCTATTTCTCTTTATTACTACTTTTAATTATCAATTTACATCTTATTACTATTTCTTTTACGATTTCCTAATGTTTATTAACGCCATATTGCTTAATTTCCGTCGCTCGGCGTCTTGACGTAGTTGTGACGTCAGCGCGACGCATCATTGTTCTCTCGTAAAAATTCCAAATATACAATTTCAATTTGCATCTCAACTGCAGCTCGATATTTTTCAGAGTTGCGAGTGATGTCATAATTTTCCGCGTGATTTCCTTTGTTAATCCCGAAAGTTTCATTTCAATCGCTTTACGCGTTCTCTTAATTTTTAGGAAAAACCGCTTCTTTACATTACCTTTCTTATGATAACAATGGCTGTAAATTTCTAGTTATATCGTCAAAAGTGTACTTTCAAAATCACTCATATCTTTTAAACCCCTGATGCGATTTGCTTCGGATAACTTTTGAAATGTTCCTCTAAATGAATTCTATTGATTCGTACTGTCCAAATCGGGATTTTGTCGCGTATTCTTTAATTTATAAAAAAATTATTAGTGCGCGACACCGCTTTCTTCTGTTTTTCCATTTCCTACTCATACCATTCCTTGTTATGTTTGTTCTTTGCATCTAAATTGTTCGTGGGGATCTTAGATTGTTACATCTCTCCCCGCCTAAGATGTTGCTCAGCTATGACACCGTCATGATGAGTCTACATCTATCACTACCCCTCGCTAACATTGTTTCTTCTCACACGCCTTCCTACCTCACTACGTACCTGCTACAGTTCAACTGGTTCTCACTGACTGTGTTAGCGCACTTGACCTTGTTTGACAATGCGTCCTTCGATTACACAACACTACCATCTTCCCGGATGCTTGCGACGGACGCACCTGCTAGTGTTTTCACTGGCACTGCACTATATCGGCACGCTCTACCGTCGCGTATCGCGGCACCTGTCACTCTTTACACTTGCTACTTTCAACTGTGTTTTCTTGCGTACATTCGCACTACTTATGACTAAACCTTACTCTAAACAATCTTGCTTTTTTGCTTATAATTGAAGTTTAATCTAATTCTATTATTATAACCTTCCTCTCACCACTGGACCTTACACATCCGGATTTTTGTACAATTTAATGTTGTGCCAATTTTGCACACCTATTTCCTGCCCTTTATTTGCTATTAGCACATTGTTATTACTTAACACTTTTGTGATCGTATACGGACCGTCGTATATTGGGAAAAACTTCCTAAACAATTTCTGGTCGGATGAGGACGAGTGAGGCGATCGGACTAAAACTTGGTCCCCTACACAAAATGCCCCCCGATAGGAATGTTTTTGAGCCTTACTGCGCTGCTTTGCCGACTTCCGCAGTCGATCGTATACAATCCTCTGCTCGGTTGTTACTTCTCTCAAACCGCTGATTTCAGGTGGTATCTTCACGTTATGAAACGGTCTCTTCTTCTTAGCACCGAAGTGTACCTCCCATGGCGTCACATTGGTACTCGAGTGTGGCACGGCATTCAGGACCTCATTAAGCACTGGAACAGCTTCAAACCATGCTCGGTGATTTTCTGCGACATATACCCGGAATAACCGTGACAGCTCTCTTATCACTCGTTCGCTCGGGTTGCTCTGTGGATGTCGCACTGCCGTGAGATGAACGGAAATCCCTAGCGTTTCCATTTCTTCTTTCCATTTTCCACTCGTAAACTGGGTACCTCTGTCGCTCAATATTCTAGTCGGCTTCCCATACATCTCGATGAATCGCTTCACTTGCCGTATACAACTGGTGGTGTTGGGCTTCCTAATTGGGAATATTTGTACGAATTTCGAGAAGACATCTAACACTACCATCAGATGCTGGTTTCCGAACTTGGTCTTCGGCAGCGGGCCATACAAATCCACCGCATACAATTCACGTGGCCCTCGTGGCAAGATGGGTTGCCATTTACCCTCGCAGCGTCTGTTCGGCTGTTTCGTCTTTTGATATACGTCACAGGAACTCGCTATCTGCCGCACCTCTCTTTCCATATTCGGCCAATAACAGTAATCTGACAAAATCCGTGCGATTTTTCCTCCTCCAAAATGCCCATAATGCTCATGTGTGGAAGTCGCCAACTCTCTACGACTTTCTTCCGGAATCCATATTCGAAATTTCTCTTCGAGCCCACCAATTCTTCTTAATAATATTCCTTCTTAGATTTTCCAATTGTTTACATCCTTGTCCTTTTCCTTTCGTATGTGACTCTCATGGTACGGCTAGCCATTAATCAGTTTTAGTATTTCCTGCACAAAACCGTTGCGCTGTTGCATGTCAATTATCGCCCTTGTCGTCCATCGCGGGCTAATTTCTCTCACCCGAATGACTGCCATTACACTCTCCGGCACTCCTTTCTCTTTCACCTTGATCCTCGATAGATAGTCCGGCAACAAATTCTTCCGACCTTCACAATATTCAATATCAAACTGGAACTGTTGCAACCACAGGGTCCAGCGTAGCAGCTTGTCGTTATGAGTGTGGCTTCTTATAAGGAACGTTAGCGCTTTGTGATCAGTAATTATTGTGAATGGACGCCCTACCAACAACGTCCTAAACTTCCGGGTCGCCCACACGATAGCGAGTGCTTCCAACT
Source organism: Teleogryllus occipitalis (assembly GCA_011170035.1). Lineage (NCBI taxonomy): Eukaryota > Metazoa > Arthropoda > Insecta > Orthoptera > Gryllidae > Teleogryllus > Teleogryllus occipitalis. The sequence goes on along the minus strand of BLKR01015780.1, from coordinate 47,136 downwards.
CTGTCGTACCGTAATTCAGCTCACTTCCCTTGAGCGTGCGACTGTCTAATGCCACTATTTGCTGTTCGCCGCATTCACCCAATTGGAATAGTACGGCTCCTAAGGTGAATCCGCTGCTGTCCGTTTGTACGTACATGCGACGGCGAAAATTGGGGTATTGTACTTCGTACGTGCGCTCGAAGGCATTCAGCAGCTGCTCGAAGGCTTCCTGACATTGTTGCGTCCACTGCCACCTGCTCCCTTTCCTCAACAGGTGCAACAGTGGTACTACCTTCTGTGAATAATTCTTCACGAATCGCGCGTAGTAGTTGCAAATCCCAAAAAGTCGCCGCAATCCTCGCACGTTCTTGGGTGGTGGTAAGCTTCGAATTAATTCTCTTTTATTCTCTTGCATTCTCATCCCCGCACTTGAGATCTCGTGTCCCATGAACTGTACCTTCTGACGACAAAACTCACACTTTTCCAGGTTCAATTTCAAATTAAATTTTTCGAAGATTTCTAACAGTGTTCTCAAATCCCTCAAGTGAGACTCCAAATCCGGTGAAAACAAAATAATGTCGTCCACATACATCACCATGGTGTTCTTTAGGTCAGCTGGGATCACATCGTCCAGATATCTAATCAATGCTGCTCCAGAATTATTCAACCCGAACGGCAATCGTGTAAATGAATACACAGTCCCCTCAAATTTGAAGCTGATGTATTGTTGGCTTCCAGCTTCTACCTCGATTTGCCAGTATGCGGATGAGAAATCTAATGCGCTGAAGATCTTCGCTCCTCCTAACTTCATAACCATTTCAATCACAGTAGGTGGCGTCTCGTATCGTGGAATTGTGACCATATTTAACCTTCTCGCGTCAAGACACAGACGAATGCTTCCATTCTTCTTCACAACAACTAACGGACTGATATACGGGGTTATTGCCTTTCTTATAACACCCTTCTGCTCCATTTCTTTGATCAGCTGGCGCACCTGCCCATGATATACCTGTGGTACGGGATATTGCTTGGTAGAGAACGGCGTAGTATCCTTTAACTGCAACTTAAACTTGTAGCCCTTCACCGGCTCTGGCGACTCCCCGAAAACTTCAATAAACTCCTTTAATAGCTGACGAACTCTCACCGGACAGCCTTCCTGATCAATGACCTCTTCCGCAGCCTTTTCCACATTTTGGAGAATCTCTTCCACATTAGCTTGAAGTTCGTCTCCTTCCGCCTCCGCCTCATCAAGTTCAGCGACCACTGACCTGTTTTCAATACAACCTCGTGACTTTAGCATTATTCTTCTTGCTCTCACGTCCACGATGGCTTGACAAGCATCCAGTGCATCCATCCCAACGATGACGTCACGAATTAGCCCCCGGACAACGATTGCTGCTACCTCTATGGTCATTTCTCCCAAATCTATCTCTAACCAGATTTGCTTCCCTGTGGTGTTTGCTGCCTTCCGATTTGCCATGACCACACGAAGCTTCCGCGTCGGTAGTTCGACTAACATGTGCCCCTCTTTCTGCAGCTTCTTGCAAAATTCTTCCGATACCGCACTAATACCACTACCCGTATCTACCAGCGCCCGAACTTCTTTCCCGTAACACCTGCCTTGCAGAATCAAACATTTACTTGGCCCTGCGCCTTCTGTTGTTTCCTCTCGAAGCAATTCATCACCTTCGACCACAATGCTCGCTATTGCCACAATTGTCACGACATCCTTTTGCCTCTCGTTTGGTTCGATCCACCTTCTCGCACCAAACGCTTCTAGTTTTCCTTCCTTGCCGCTAATTCCCATCGGCCTTGCGCCCCTTCCGTCTTTGCCTGATTACGATCCCTGGCTTCTTGCTCCGATCGTTCCGCGCCTGCTCGTTCGCCGTCCTTCGGCTTCGGTTTTCGTTGCACCTGTCCGTCCTGTGACTTTTCTTCCCACCCTCGAGGCTTGTCTTCGCGCACCTCTATTGCGCACACATTATCCTGCCGATATCGCCCTCCATTGTATCGGTGATTGCCGTTACCATTGCCGGAATTCGGACCTTTCCCGTCACGCCCGTCCCGTTCATTCTCGTCGTTCGCCTGATCGAACCGACTTACTCTTTCAATTAATGCGTCAATTGTCTCCGGCATATTGTTCCAAAGCAAATTTCTTATCCCGCTCGGCATCTGTCGAATGAGAATTCGAATAATTTCCGCCGGGTTAAATTCTTCGCTGCATACCTTAAATGCACTAACTTTCCGGGTGACGAAATCGCTCATAGTTTCGGCGCTTCCTTTCCGATACCGTTCTGACATCAGCCGGTATTTCAACTCGAACCTATGGTGTTGGTTCCAATACCTCTCTAGGAACTTTGCGCGCCATTCCCCATACGTTCGCGGTGTCGGCGTCAATGCCTGCCACCAATATTGCGCCTTGGAACTAAGGGCTTCTTCGACAAACCTCAACTTCGTCCCTTCCGGAATATCATTAACTTTGAAATAGTTCTCGAGTGCTGTCAAGAACGAGTACGGTTGCTCTCTACTTTCCCCATGGAACCTTAAGTAATTTGGCAACGTTGCATGCCCCATCGCATAACCGTTGCCACTCGCTCGACGTGCTGCATACACCTGTTGCTCTAGATCCGCAATTTTGTCCAAAATCTCCTTGTCGACTTCTTTCGTCGATCCTACACCTGTTAACTTCCAATTGTCTATTTCTCCCTGGACAGCCGTTCTAATATTTTCATCTATTCCACTAATAGATTCTTCGACCCGACCTATGCGAACATCCTGCTGTCGCGACACTTCTCTGAAGTCCCGCACGTTCTTGCCTATATCCGACAATCGCGCTTCCTGTAGCTGCACCGATTGTTGTAAGGTGCCCACGGTCGATTGGATTTCGCCCACACCTGAGCTAATTTGCTGGTTAAACACTTCTTGGACCGCGAAACGAGTTTCGGACGTTTCTTCCACCGTTTTCGCGTTCTGTTCCAACCTAGCGAAACGCTCAACCGTTTCTACCTTAAATGCGCTCACCTCTTCTTGGACTTTCGAAACCGCGGCCTGCACCTCATTCTGTAACTTGTTCAGCGCGGCATTTATCCCTTTATTCTGTTCTACGACCTCCTCGAATTTACTTTGCAAGCTGTTGCTCATTTGGACACTATCTGCCTTCATCTCTTGTAAATTGTTCTCTAACCTCGCACTACGCTCTTCTATCTGTTTCTGCAGATTGTTCTCCAACTTAACGCTATCACCTCTCATTTCTTGCATTAAACGTAGCAACATAGAAAGGGTGGGTTCGTGGGGATCTTAGATTGTTACACAACACATTGCCAGATGACATTAAACAATTAAAGTCGGTACACAAATTTCAGTTAAAAGTAAAATATTTTCTGGTGCATAACTGTTTCTATACAATTAGATACTATACTGATCATCAAAAAGAAAAATAATGTTTATTTTAACAAAATCATGATATATAATGGATTAGTTTACATTTGTATTGTATAATTTCTTTAAAAAAGACTTAATATGCCTATAATAAGTAATGTACTTCAGTTTCCGGGTCAATGACCCCCATCTCAATCAGGTTTTCCCAGATCCATTGAGCAAATGCTGAGATGGCCCCTTGTTTTGCTTCTGGGTTAAAATGTAGCTTCACTACGCGCACGTTTTCTTAAGGTCTTTTTTGCTTGTAGTGGTAGCAGTAGAGCTGAGGGTGAGTTACTATATTGTTAGCAAAGCAGAAAAATAAATTCTGCAGTTCGTTTATCGTTACAAATAGTTTTTCTATACGGGGAACAAAAATGTATAGTTTTCCAAATGTTGATAATCTCCCGCTTTTCTATTATTTTCTTATATCTATTTATTATTATTATTATTGTTGTTTTAATTTTCAACTAACTTATTTATCGTTCAAAGGTTGGGATGGGATTCTGGTACTCAAAATAACGCGTGGAAATATTCTTCTCACCCATACGTCATATAGAGTTTTTACTATTTTTTTTACCAAATAAATCAAATTATCCGTAGAAAAGAAAAACAACGCAATCTGTGACAAGCTCTTTCTAATCAATGAACACTTATGAATAAATATATTCTGTGAAAAAATGAAACGTTTTATAGATAAATCTTTATTTTTACGAAATATGCAAAGGTGCGCGGGAAGACAACATAAGAGAAAATACCTCGGGAAGAGAATCACTTTACAAGAAGGTACTCTAGCAACTCTAATAGTTCTAAGAATTCATTTTCAAGATGACCTGTCACCCATTCATCTGGATTGGTTCAACCATGTTTGTGGGGCAATAATATATTGAACTAAAACAAACCCCTAATCTCCCCCTGTGCCTTGAACGCGGCGTCTCTCGAATAGCCAAGTAAGAAGGTGTAGCGCTCCGGAGGATGCGCAGTAGCAGCCAATCACGTTTGAACCCAGGGATGAAGCGAAAACGGCGGGCGCACGTATTCATTTGCTTCCCGTCTGCGAAGGAGTGAAGACTTGTTATGTAAGACAGTGCGACAGCGGTGGAGGCTTGTTTGTGATTTTGCTGGCGAGGGAAAAGTATGTTGTGGGTTTTTACGATAAGTTATTAAAATTATGTATTTTATGTGTTTTGCCTTTAATTATTACAGAAGCATACATCAATCAATGCATTATATTTGATAACATTTACTACCAAACATTTTTTTGTTAAACAAAAAAATTAAAATTATTTTTGGGTGTAGTTCAAGATGCCTAACTGCTGCATTAGAAATATTGAATACTATTGAAATTTTTGAATTATGAAAATCGAGTGGCTTCAGCTGTTAAATTTGTAATAGCTTTATTGAATATATTTGTGAATGTAATCTGGGCAGGGACTGTATATTGTTTTATACTTTGTGTGTTTGTGTTAAATTTTTATTATTTATGAAGAAAATAAATATATGAAATATTTAATTGTAAATGGTCTTAAGGAATGAAGATTATTAACAGAAATAAATTGTTGTAACTTGTAAAGAAGCTTCTTAACTATTTTATATAACTTACATAGTTTCAATTAGGAAAAACTGCTGGACATTTTTATTGTTTTAAATTATTTTACATACACCTTTTTATTTTACTAAATCTTAGTCATTCAATAATTTGATAGTGCTGTCTCTTAAAAACACAAAAGAAATCCATAAAGCAATTTACGAGTAAAAAAGAAAAGAATTTCATTTATAAAACATATTTTAAATTTCTAATTTTAATGAACTGAAATGTATTAAGTATACTATATACTATAATATTATAGTATGTATGTAATAATGTAGGATGTATATTTTTAATATGTGTATATAATGTAATTATGTATGTATGTAATGAATCAACTCAAAAATATATAATGTAAACTTTGCAGGTAGTGTGTGCCAACACTTTGAGAATGTGTGCTTTCAATCAAAGGATTCACCATACACATCTGGCAAGAAAATATTGCATCTTGTTCCTGGATCTGTACCAATGAAATCATTCATGTTGATTAGAAAATCCATTGAAAAACCTGGGTAAGTGAATAGTATTAGTTCACTATGTGCTAAAACTTCTTGTGATTATTATACATAATAATTTTATTGTTATATTGCAGTGAGAGGATACCTCTTTATGCGTACAAAGAGCTCATATCATCTTAACGAAGTAGTTCCAATATTTCATCAGTCAGCAAGTAAGTGTAAATTATTTAAAAAAATTATTTACTATTATTATTATTATTATTATTATTATTATTATTATTATTATTATTATTATTATTATTATTATTAACACTTATTGTGTTTTTTTCTTTTTGAGACATTGACCAATATGACAGCCTTAATAACAAATGTGACTTAATGTACAATCTAAGACATGATAAATGACTTTTTATTTTAGGGAAGAAGACGAGATCTGTAAAAGCAAAATATGTAGAGATAGCATGAATCGCCTCCATAATAAAATAATGGAGGTAGATAGGGCTAATGAATTATTAGAAAGACTCCAGAAAAGAACAAAATTATTGCAGTAAAAGGAATCTTTTGTATTTGATATTTCGTGTATACATTATGTGCACCCTATGAAATATTTAAATGTGGCTTGTACTTTGTAAATGTAACTTATATTTTTAAAATAAACATTTTTTGTATGGTTATAAAATTATTTGTATTTGATCCATTCCTCTTAACCCATTAAGGTTCACTTTCATTTTTGGTCCTAATGCTTTAAATATGTGAGTGAAAAGATGGTGAAATTTTATGTGTAGTTGATCATACATAATTACCCAATGGATTAAATTTTTAATTTAATTATTACATTTGTATACATTTTCTCTAGACGGTTCAAATATTTATTAAAATTTGTGAACACATAAATTAATAAATATCATCAACAGAATACTGTTTTTGACTTCTTGTTAAGCGAGTGCTAATTTTTATTGTGATTAAAATTATATGTTTTATTGCAAATACTATGTTGATTAATTATGTATTAAGCAAATGGAAATAGGCTGTAAAGCCTGATTTCTGTTCATTTCTTGATATATTAAAGCTTTTTTAATTTAAATTCCATTATTTTTTCCCCCTGTATGTTCTTTGTGGACACACTTGATATATTTCAACTATTTTCTAAATTAATAAATAGTACTAATATAGAAATAAATTTAACGTTACTTTATAATGAGCTTGTTTTTTAATCTACTAATATTTTTTATAGAGTAATTCATATCCATTAAAGTTCAATAGTGTTCATTCTTCAGATCTTTTTGCATTCAAAGTGAATCTGAAACTATGAACAGAGATAATAAAAATGCATATAAAAGTGAAATTGAGTGTTTACAGTATTCTAAAAAAACATTAATAGAAGTGACAAACGTATGAAACACATTTCCCAAAATAATAGAAAACATAAATTCAAAAGAAATGAAATTGAAAAGAATTATAATAATGTGGCCAAATACTGTACGTTAGGTCAGGTAATTGTATTTGTTCACATTTTTTGTACGTAACTAAAATATTTAAACTGCGAACATTTCATGAATAACACCAATATACTAATAGTTGGGGTCTTGACTAAATTAAACGAGTAATTTTAATAACAAATATCGTTATTTTAAATAATTTTCAAATGTCCGCGCCTGCGTGGATAATTTGAATTTGGCGCACAGTTGGTGGGATATAATATTATTGGTCCACAGTCGGCGGCATGCGCACCGCCACACCTTCTTATTTCCACCATGGTATAGACTAAAGAGGTATAATTATTTACTCTATGGCATAGGCTTACGGGCGGACGAAGGCTGCAGCCTGGCAGCCTTCAAGGGTCGGGACCTGGGCGCGGTCGAAACCTGGGTGGGGCGTAGGGTCTGAAGAACGGCGTGCTCACCAGATAGCAATACTATGCATCTCAGTGAGAAGCTCTGAGCATTAACTAGTTGTTCAAATACGCGGTAGGAGCGCTACTCTCTTATCGGAATGTGTATAGAAATACATTAATTAAAAGCCAAGTCCTAATGAAACAAGTAGATAAAACTCTGTCAAAGAACACGTCCCCCTACTGTCCCCATAAATAAAAATCTAATACTGCCTCCGAATTAACTTCATGAACTGGCGGGAAAAACGACACCCCCTGCTTTCTTAAATGCCGTTAGGTACGCACCATAGGGCAGTTTGTGAATGGTACGAAAGTACCATGTTTATGAACAAGAGTGTCTGTTGTCTTGTTAGCGGTGAAGGTGAATTATGCGTAAGTCATAGTGTGATATTGTGTAGCTGCGTTTGCTTCATTTGTGGTGTTGGGTAGTTTTATGGGTTTTTTTTGGTGTTGGTGTATTTGTTGTGAAGATGAATTCAGTGAACAATATACGTGGTAACAATTTGGATCTTCATTCGAGGATGCAGGAGAAAACCCTTGGTCCGCATAGACCAAATCTTTCTATAATTCAGGAACAAAAGGAATACAAATCTCGCGGTGGATGTATTCGTAAATTCAACCCGACAATGTACAATGCCGCCGAGTGGCTTTGTGGATGTGATGTAAAAAAAGCGTTTTTTTGCTTCACGTGCCTCCTGACCAAGAACGATGATGTGTGGACTGAGTCAGGAGTCACAGATTTTAAAACAATTAATACGAAAGTGAAAAAGCATAACTCTTGTGAAAAACGCTTACATGGTTTCATTGAATTTACGATGTTAGGAAAAGTGGACATTAGATGCCAGTTAGATTCTGCTTACCGTTTACGTGTTAAACAATTCAACGAGAATGTTTCAAACAATCGATATATTCTTGGAAAGCTAATAGACTGTATAAAGTTTTGTGGAAAGTTTGAACTGGCCTTAAGAGGACATGACGAAACGGAAAATTCAAGCAATCCTGGAATTTTTAGCGGGCTGGTTAGTCTCGTGGCTAAATTGGATAGTGTCTTGAAGCAGCATATAGAGAAAACCGATAATCGTGTATTCTTAGGTCTCTCTAAAATAATTCAAAATGAATTGCTGGATTCGCCGACCTGGATGGCCGTGGTGGCTAAGAGCGAGTACCGACTCAGCGCTTCGGTCCGAAGGGTCGCGGGTTCGAGTCCCGCCTTGGACATGGCTGTTTGTCCCTTGACTTTGTGTGTGTGTTGTCGCAGAGGGCCTCGCGTTCTGCTGACCCCAGATCAGAGGAGCCCGCAAGTGTTTGTCTAGTGTATGGTCGAATATGCGTCCCTTCGGGACGTAAAGGGCAACCGGCTGTCAACTAGATAAAAGCCCTAGGGAAAAAAATTGCTGGATTCCATCTACGCGGTTTGCTTGAACCTCATTAAACATGAATTACAGAAGACAAATTATTTAGCAATTGAAGCTGATGAAACCACTGATAGTGCCACATTATCAGAACTTGTTTTTATTTTGAGATATTAGATAATGGAGAAAATAAAGGAAAGATTCGTGAGCTTCGATCAACCTCAAAGCCACAACGCAGAAGGCATAAGTGATGCCATCTTCACAGTGCTAGAGAAAACGAAGATACATGAGACTCCTGAAAAACTTATTGCTCAAAATTATGACGGTGCTCCCGTCATGAGTGGTCATAGCAATGGGGTGCAAGTGAAAATAAGAGAAAATTATCAGAAAGCCCTCTTTATTTACTGCTACGCCCACCAATTAAATTTGATTGTTGAACGTTGCGTTACCGGAAATAAGAAAGTGAAACGTTTTTTTAGTAACTTGGAAGGAGTCTCAACATTTTTTCTCAGTCTCCTAAACGAACTGCAGTCCTTGACGAAGTGGTAAAGAAACGCATTCCCAATTGTCCCCAGTCCATCAGGTGGAATTTCAAGTCGCGGTGCATTACCACTGTATTCAAATATTGAGAAGAAATTTTAGTGTGTTTAAACACAATTATTGAGTGTGTAAGTAGCGACTACAAGACAATTAATAAGGCCACGGGGCTTAATTTTTTCTTACAGGACGACGATTTCCTTTTCTGGCTACAGTTTTTTAACAATGTCATGCCTCATTGCGATATTTTATTCAATGAACTTCAGCAGAAGAATATAGATTCAGGGAAAACGCTGAAGTACGTTTCTGAATTTGTTTCTTCCGTACAAGAAATTAGAGTTTCACTCGACACTGGACCCTGGGAAGAAGAAGAACCATCGGCAAAACGCGTGCGTTTTACAGAGCCAAGAAAAGTGTGTGCGAGAGAAGTTTGCGTCATCATAATGACGCAAATCAAGGACCGTTTTCTTTTCAGCGATCATCTTTTGGTGGCAAAGTTGTTTGAACCATCATTATTTCTACAACACAGCAAAGCATTTCCAGAAAAAGAATTTAAAACTGCTATTGATTTGTATAATTTAAACTCTATTGATTTACGCCACGAATCGAAAGTACTGTACAGTCGAGCAGATTTTGTAAGGGCATCGGGAGCGTTAATTTTGCTGAACTTTATTTATGAGAACAATTTAACAAAAGCCTTTCCAGAAAGTGTCAAGCTCCTTAAGATTATAGTAACCATCCCGATGACCACTGGTGAAGCAGAACGTTGCTTTTCTACTCTCAAAAGGGTGAAGACCTTCATTCGAAACACAATGAAAGAAGATTGACTGTGTGCGTTGGTAATGTGTTCAATTGAAAAGGAGTTATTGTCGTCACCGAACTTCAATTAACTCGTTATAGACTACTTTGCAGAACAGAAAGAGAGGAGAGCTGACCTCGTTTACAAACAAATGAACTAAGGTAAGCCAAATATTATAAGTATGTAAGGTTAACATAGTTGTGCTGCGGTGCACCCCCCCACCCCCCAGCAATTAAACAGTTGCAGCCTACTCCATTTTGAAAACCACGAGCCGCGACTGACGGAAACATTCTACCTACGCTAGAATGATCTTTACGTGTATTCAACAGTTTTTAGGATGTGCTTGTTGTATGTAAAAACAAAAAATCCATGCCAGTTTTATTCAGTCATGAGACCCAAACCGTGAGAAGGTTTCGCAGCTCTCGTGCCGCGGATTGCTGACCTCTGTTCTAAGTTTTCTGGTGCATCTTAAAAGTAGATATACCTGAATATCCGCCTCGATTTTCAGCATGGAAAAACATTCGGCATTTAATTCTTGACAGTAAACCACGTTTTCTTCCTTCAATCCTTTATTCCTGTTCATTGTTTTGAGAGAACTGAAATCAATGAAAAGCATTTAGTTTTGAGTGACAAATATAAATAAAGAATAGGTGCATTCGTATCTATCAATGCCACTTATATACTAGATGATGGTGTATAAATGCATTATTCAAATTAATTATTATACCGAGGTGACAAATAGTGAGCGATTGCTGAAGATACGGAGTAACAAAATCCTAGTTCTCCGAGAATGGGAGTGTGATATAGTTCCTGTCCAGACACAGTAGAAGAAGATCCCATTAGATTATTCTGTACCTGTAACAATCATATTCCTTTCACAACGTCTCAGTAATAGTATGAGAACACAATGAAGAAAAAGAGTGTCACACAGACAATTCATTTAAAAATTTAATTTGTTACGAAACAAGTTGTTAAGACTGTTATGTTATTGAAAGTAAAAGAATTGTCGTAGTGTGATTTGAATAAGACTGGAGCTTAATTTGGCACATCTTGGGTACAATTTGACAAATATAGGTTTGGTGTGGTATTACATTTTTGCAACTTAGTTCATGAAGACATATGGTAATGGAAATATCGGATCAAATACTATCACTAGAACCCTGTTATGAACTGAAATTGAAGAGGTCCTTTTACGTCGCCAGTCACCTCGTACATGAAACTGACGAATCCATCAAGTATGAGAATCTTGTTTAAGATAAAAACAAGTGCACCGAAGAAGTTACCTAATTCTGGGATTCTTGAAGCTAAAGATTCTATACATACATGACTGTATGTTTACAACCATTTGAATTCGATCCTAATGAAAAAAACAAGCATAAATTTATGGTTAAAACGATGATAGTACCCGATGGCGATATAAATCCGGACGTACTGTGGAAGGAAGCACATCCAGATAGTCTCATGGATTCGAAATTGAAGTGCGTTTTTGAAATGCCAGAAAACATTCCAGTTTCTCCAGATAGTAACACGAATATAGGAGATAATCGAAAGGATACTAATATAAAAAATATTTTTGAGCCACCATCAGGATATAATATACCAACTTCTATAGAAAACCCTAAAGAAAATCTTTCCTCATATGATAAGTCTCGTAAAATACATGAAAGTGGTGATAAATATAGTTCTATGCCAAACTCGTTAACAGATGAATTCTTAAAAACAAATAATCAAGTGAAAGATTTGCCTGATGATGAAAATTCATTACGTCGAGAAAATCTGATATTAAAACAAGAGTTACTTCAGTTTGTGGCGTGCATCATTTACTGGAGACCCATCATCAAATGCTGCTGATTCTGAATCTATTTTCCCATCTATACTATTTCTGATTCAGTCCCTTGTAATGGGTGTTGTAGATTATTTTGTGGGAAAATATTGCTTATAAACGTTTTCACAATGTATTAATGAGGTGATCAACATGATATCTGTACAAAAAAAACTTTGTAGTTTTAATCTATGAAAACTGTTCTGAGTGACATTTCACTCAGTTATAATTGAATCTGAAACAAAATTTCAAAAGATTTCATGATGTTACATACACATCAAGGATCTATATGCTGACAGGATTTTCTGAGAAAAAGCTATCTAAGGTTTGATGAATAAAAACTTCTTCAAAATTAATCTACAAATTCCCAAGAATGTGTAAATAAAAGTTATCAATTTGTTTCTTTTAATAAATTTCTCTATAAAAATAAATTCCCTCCCCTTTGGTGTTGCACATCATTATCAACTTTTCAACAATTGCTTTATGTAAGCTGCATAGTCTTCAAATTCATGACTTTTTTGTAATGTTTCTTATATTCTGTAATTTAGTTGCTAGTCTTTGGTTTTGTGTAACAGTAAAAAGTTAGCAGTAATGAAATGTATAGTGACATACATTTGAATGCAAGATCTGTAATTATTGTATCTGTAATACATTTTTTATGAATTCATTAAAAAAAGGGTGAAAACACAACTCCGTCGACAACATCTACCAGGTCAGGGAGAGTAGTGCGGAAGCCTGTGTATGTGAAAGACTTTTTGTAAACATGCGTATTTGAAAGCCTTTTGATCATGTACGCCACTAATGATTTGATCTCGCATCAGCCTGTCTCACAAATTGCCTAACTCACAGTTTGTTGACAGTTTGCGCAAGTCAGTCAAAAAAATATCTAACTTTTCATAGGGTCCCTGTATACGTACATTAAATCTCTGACTTTCTACACTCTGATTGCTCTTGGGCAGAAAGTATTCTTCGAGCTTCGCTTTCAACTGTTCGTAGTTTTTCTGTTCTGCGTCTGTCACGTCCAACGTGTCCAAGATTTCAAGCACGTCTTCTCCAACACAGTGCTTGAAAATGGCTGCTTGAATCGCGGCGCTTTTCTTGTTTAACTCACTTGCTACGTAGTACAACTCATAGTTCTGTTTGAACTTTTTCCAATTCACGTCCAAATCACCGTCGAAACTCATTGGCTTTGGCGAGGTAAGGTTAATAACTGCTACATGTTCTGCATTTTCAGCCATCTTGGAACTTTCTTCAACCTTTTTCGAGCACGTGGTTTACTTTTATACTACTTACTGTACTATTGAGGCTTTCTGATTTAAGCCACGCGTCTTCACTTTAAACTCGGCTGTGCCATGTTATGTTATTGTTTGATGAATAAGAACAATAAACTTGTATTAATATAACTTTATTATACAAAGAAGACGCTACAGCAACTTCGGTATAATCTGAACTGCACTAGCACGTACGAGGACTAGCCGCAGTTACAACTAACAGTGGTGCCAAATATAAAGGCAGGTTTAGGGAGCGTTCACAATACACACAACAAAGACCAAGACAAACTGCATATTTTCAAGCATTCATAATGATAGGAAATGTTTCATACATATTCTAAGTGAGATGTTTGTAGCATGAGTTTACTTTAGAACAAAACTTTTAAAAGTCCCACACAACTCCATTCAGTTTTGCGCGTTCCGTTTTCCGATGGGTACGTGGGATCTTTTCTGTGGAGACCCCACAACTATTGTTTGAATTGTAGTGAATAAAGTATTTGTAAATTCGTCATCGCGTTCTACATACCTCTTTTTAGTATTTTATTCAATATACATTTATGATAATTTAAGTTTTCCGGTGGCATAAATTTCCCTGAAACAACTCATTCGATGGGCACTTGGGGTCTCTAAAGAAAGACCCATTTGAAACTTCCCGTTCATTGTTGTCTTGAATACATACATTTAGGTGTTATTTCTCAGACGTGTATTAATTGACGTTTGGTGGTAATGTACAACGTAATCGCAGCGTTGTTTTCAAATACTAAATATTTGATTGCTGGAGGCTTCAATTTGAAACCAAGTGTTTCTAATAGTATGTACATGTATTTTCATTTCCTTTTTTCGTGTATTTTCCTTCGACACTGGACTTGTAACGCAACTGAATTCTATGTAGGAAAACGTTTTTGATATCAGACATCATCGGATATCATTTCTGTTGTCGGACATCATGGACACAGATGGAGAATGAGTTCCGGTTTGAAGCTTTTCGTATTTTCCAGCACATGTTGGATGAGGCAAGTAGTGGTGAAGAATACAGAACTACTCATTGTACTAATAGTAATAATGAATATTTGCTATCGAATATCCATGAAGAAAGTGAGCGTGAGGTGAAAGAGAGGGTTAAAACATGACTGTTGTGATGACATACATCATTTTAATAAAATGAAAATAAAACAACTGAACGGGCCGGTTTGTACTTAAGGAGGAGTGGACTGTATTTTGATGTTGGTTTTTTGTACATTCAGGTCCGCTCCGTTCGATAGTTCAGTTTGAGGAAATTTAACTGTAAGGACCATCCGTTAAAAAGTCGTGGTTTCACTTTCCACAACAATTTAATGTTTGGTCACTTACCACTTACAATTGGTTTTACAGAGGTACAGTTTGGTTTGTTTTGTTTTTATCGTGTTTCCGGAGGCGTCAACTGCTTTGGTCATTAGTCCCGTTAGTGTAGTGCATGTTTGTTTCTCGGTAGATGGCGGTGGTCTTCCCCAGCTGGATGGCGAGATCCGGCGCCGACCTAACGTCGGCTAGTGGGGTTTCCCCCTAACCAGGACTCTACCACCAGCGGGGCACCGCCCCAGCCGGGACAAGCTCTAAGCTCCCGACCGGTCTTCCGGAATATGTGGGAGTGTAGTGCATGTTAGTGTAAGTGTGTAAGGGAAGAGGAAGGACAGGTCGCGCGCGGTCCGGCCGTTTCGTAGGGTACTGCTCCGGCATTCGCCTAGTGTTGATCGGAGAAACCACGGAAAACTACCCATCAGAGCAGCCGGCCGCTAGAATTCTCCTCCAGGCAGTGACTGAATTCGACCTAGCTGAAAAGCTAGTGTCGAAAATCCTGCCACCGTCAGGACTCGAACCTAGGCCCTCCCGGTCAGAGGCGCTGCAGTGACATCAGTTGATGCACTGAGCTACCGCTCCCGGTACAGAGGTACAGTTAATAACAGACATTGATTTTCAAACACATGGCAGTTGACATAATTGCACGTGTAAGAGCACTACACGGAGCCGACAGACATTGGTTACGACTTGCGGCAGTTGAAATAATTACACTTGAAGTTAACAAGACTAGTTTAATGCTCGGTAATGGCTAATCGGTCTACACGAGACTTTAACGATATTGCGTGTAGGAGCGCCACACGGAGTGGGGGGCGCTTCCTGCTACCCGCAAGAGATTCTTTCTTCGGCTAACGTTTTTTACACAGCGACCAACGTCGCGAGATTTGGATCAGAAAGCGCATAAGAGTGTGGAATAGGCCCCAGCCAATCGTTATTGAGCATTTGATTTTGTTCTAGAACTAACAGCACAAAGTTCGTTGATATCGGTAGCCGATCTGCCGGCAAGCCGTTGTCACTTCTTGGAATTCTCTCCCGTACACGTGCGCGCGCTGAAGCAAGCGCCCGTGGGCGGGGGCGGAAGCGCGTCCGGGGAGTGGCTCGGGACGCCGTTAGCAGATAAAATAGATTTACAAGCTATAAGATTATATAAAACTTTCTGCTCTGCTGTGGGCCCGAACAACAAAGTAAAAGGGATTGAGCGAGTGCGCGGTCCATGCGGTGCTGGAACGAACTGCGATACCTTTGCGAGGCACAAAGTTGTATCACATCCCAGAGAGGGAAATAATAGTTTACTGCATCTTCGAAGAAAGAACGACCTGACGACGTACCTGTGACCGTGGGGAGGGAGCGGTTCGCTGTGACCGACTGCGAAGAAGCGAACAATGACGAAGGGTGTGTCATTTGAGAATTAAGATATATCAAATGGACACAACCAAGAAACAAGACTGACCCTTTTCGGTTGAACTGAAGTGCGACATGGAACGAGAGACAAAACGGAGGGTTGCTCGACAGAATTGCGACACTCGCATCCCGACCTACGGACGAAAGCAACAGATTAGGCTCGAGACCGGATCGTAGCGATGCCTAGTCGCTGGAAAGCTCGTGAACTTGCGCTCGTGTAGACCGTACCTTTGAGCAAGTAGTTTGGTCGTAGCTCTAACGCGCCTCGCGACGCTTTAGAACGCCCTTGCAGTTTGAATTGCGCAGTGCGATCACCATGGAGAGAGAGAGAGAGAGAGAGAGAGAGAGAGAGAGAGAGAGAGAGAGAGAGAGGGTAAATGACGGATGCAGAAATCAGGTTCACGAAGGTGTGACCAGTAGAGGTGGCTCAATGGGTCAACTGATGCCACTGCAGTGCCTCTGACCGGGAGATCCTAGGTTCGAGTTCCGACGGCGACAGGATTTTCGACACTAGTTTGTCAGCTAGCTCGAATTCAGTCGCTGTCTGGAGGAGAATTCTAGCGGCCGGCTGCTCTGATCGGTAGCTTTCCGTGGTTTCTCCAAACAACTTTAGGCGAATGCCGGATCAGTGCCCTAACAAACGGATCACGGACCGCGCGCGATTTTTCCTTCCTATTCTTTGTCATATCCTCACTCCTTACATACACACACACACACTAACATGCACAACACTACCACTCATGCCGGGAGACTGGACAGGGGTTAGGAGCTTGTCCCGGCTGGGGCGGTGCCCCGCTGATGGAAGATACTTGGTTGGGGAAAACATCACTAGTCGACGGTAGGTCGGCGCCGGATCTTGCCATTCCGCGGGGGAAGATCACAGCCAACTCACGATGAAACATGCACTACACTTACGGGACTAATGACCTCGTTAGTCGACGCGCGGAATCACTAACTAGCAAGTAACGAAGGTGAGTAAAACGTTCAGTGACAAGTGCTGAGGAACCGCGAGGCCCGGCATTACACTCTGTCACTGTGATACACCATTAAAATGAAATGAAATATGATTTATTGGAATATAAAAACAAGTTTACATAGTCAGGTTACAGAGTATTGACCGTACATGAGGTCTAAAAAATCAAATACATTTTATTTATTAACCAACAAATTAAAATGTATTTCATGTAAATTTAAATGTATTTCATTCATTTAAACATTTAAATATTTTGTTTAATACTTGAAATAAATTTAACAATGATAATAACATTTTCTCTGTTATTTATATCTTTAATGATAAAAAGGTGTCACAGAATGTGGACCGTAACCAATTATCTTACGAACTACTTTTAACATTGTTTCCCGTTCCGTATCATGAATATGGCAATTCCAGACATGTTCTATGCAATCAATTCCTTATCCACAATTACAAATATTATTGTTTACAATATTTTTGCAATTAAACTATTATTTAATGAAGTATGATTACTTCTAATTCTGTTTATAAGTATTTACACCTTGACGCAACGCGTCTCCAAGCCCCTTAAGGGGCGTTGAGCGCTTTGCACCGGGGAGTAATCCTCCATTAATGTGCTTTATTTCTGGAGTAATACTCCGTTACAATAATCTCAAGTCAAGTCTCTTCCCGTCGTAGTCAGTGCCTTTTATCTCTTCGGCCAGGGACTCGACGACGTTAGATCCCGGGGTTCCTGGGCGGTCACCCAACCAAGAACCCGCGAGTCTCGAATTCGCTTAACCTTCGTGACTTCACGGAGCGTAGTAAACGAATTCGGCTAGCGCCGCCGGCTACAGGTACAATTGCCTTTTTGGAAAATTTAAAATTATAAAACCAAGGTTTACTAGATGATTCAACATGATAATTTTCAAAATAGAAAGAACCTTTTTTATTTACTTTCATGAATTAATCTTGTTTTATTTTTCTGTCGGAATATATGTTTAAAAAATGCCACTACATCAAAGAGAGGTTCACCCCTTTTGCTGTTGTCTTTGCCATTTCATCTACCTTTTGATTACCAAAGAAACTTTTGTGGGCCGGAATCCATACTAATTGAATTTTCACGCCAATAAGCTAACTGTTGTCTTAATGTATATAACGGGGGTAAATTATCCCCAGCAGTTGTATTAGATAATGCTTTGAGAGAACTTTCCAAATCGGAAAATATCACAAAGTGACCACTGAAGTCTGAATAATTTTTTCCACGGCAAAAATCAATGCCATGCATTCTGCAGTAAACGTAGATGCAACATCTAAGATTCTGGGCACATCATTAAAATCCTCCCTTAAGCTCCAAGCAGCAAACCCCACATAGGTCGTATTATTCAATAAATTTTATAATTTAGATCTGTCTCTGAAGATGTGTACCACATCACTAGTTTCGGGAAAATATGTTTGAAATTCTTTTCCCGGGAAGCACATTTTGTCAACCTTTTTTCCATTTATGAGATAAATGTCAGGCTTATAAAAATAAAATGTATATTCTCCTTGATATTTGTAATGATTATTATAACATATTATAGAGTAACATAAGAACTGCACATCTTCAAAGTATTTATTCAATAAAGACTTTTGAAAATTATTTTCATACATAAAACTTTCAGCAATTTCCACTAATGGATCTAAAATATTGATCATCTTATTACCATTCATTGATGAACGTTTTAAAACATGTTTATAACACTATTTAAACCTATAAGTTAGATAAAAAAATTTTGTTTCTATCATCACATTAATTGGAGTGTTGTTCCTATAACCCATTATTATGCTCAACCCAGTGTTCTGTATTTTTTGACATTTTGCAAGACAGGTATCTCTGCATGGGGCTATCAAAAAGCCTCTTATTCCATTTTCGATCAAATTAAGGTTTTGAAACACAATAATATGCATCTGGGACTAGGACCCCACCAGGTTCTTCTCACTGAGAATTTTTATTGCTGATTTGCATTTATTTACATTATTGGTATGCTTCTGCCAGTTTAGACGACTGTCCAGTAACATTCCTAGAAACTTCACTTGTCCAGAACGTTTTATATTTAAATTGCTTATTTTCAAACTAATAATATTATCTATATTTTTAGTTTGGTCCAAAATAACTAGTATGCATTTTTCGAGAGGGTCTTTGATGACCTGCGTCGATGTTCTGATCTTCGTCGGTTGTAAATCCTCTGTTTTAAAGTATTTCTGTATGAAATACTTTCTTCAGTTGTGGGAAAGTCATCCTTTACTCTTCTAGGAGCCCTGGGGACTTCAAATATCTTCCTTCGGATTTCTGAATATGAAATATTTTCAAATGCCATTTTTTCATACATTAATTTATATTTTTGAAAAACTGAGCAATCACGGTTAATAGATTGGTGGTTTCCCTTGCAGTTCGCACTCTTTGGAGTCGCCCCTTTGCACGCTCCACCATGATCTTCCTCCCCGCCACTCAATGCTTATTACCACGGCAATCTTTCGCTACATGACAAATTTGTTGTAATTAAAACATTGCATTGGACGGCGAACGTAGGATTCTACTTTAGATTTCACCAAATAAAGCGAAACTTCTTTGGGTAAAATCTCACCTGCTAACACGATCAACACGGAAGGGGTGGGGATCCACTTCTTTTCGTCCGGTGTCGACAATGTATCTTTTCTAATTGATCTTGTTACTTCCACTATTTCAGCTGACGAGACAGTCCTTGAGAAGGTCTCTGTCTTCGAAGTTAACTGGGATGCCTGTAATAACACCTTTTGTAATTCCTCGTCACTCAATGCCTGGTTGGCCTTTTCCCTTTAAATAAAGATCATAACGGGTTTGCTGCGCTCTTCCTTCTTGATTTCGGTGATGGACTGATACTTCTTCATAACAATCTTGCCAATCCTGCAAATATCGAAGTTATTCGAACTTCGATTTTTGTTGCCGATCCGTACGTCGTATGGACCGATACTTCTCTCCAAATAACCTTCCGGACTAATTTCCCATCCTGGTGAACTGTCAACTTCGTTATTCGTAGAATCAGTCTTCTTCTTGTTTTGAATGTCAGGGAGCATTTCTTCCCCCATCTCATCTTTCCTCTTCCTTTTTAGTGTAGTTCTTTTATTCATAATCGCGTTCCATTCCGTCTATTCTACCTCCATTGTGAAATATCAAATCTTCCCGGTAAAAATTGGGGGATTATATGTGCCTGATTTCAAAGGTTAGGTCTGTACTGAACAGTATTTCTTAAAATAACTCTGTACATTAGTTCAGAGATTTCAGTAATTTAGAAAATCAATCGAAAACCACAATATTCACTCGATCACATTACACTCGCTAAACTCACAGAGATGTTTACTCGATCACGTTACTCCTGCGACTCCAGACCACAAATCGTAAACACACTAAAAGTAGACAGTGGTACAATGGCGGCTCTTTGGGGTAGGCAAGGTAGGCCTTTCCTTTCCTGATGAATATGTACTAGTTTAATACATTTCACAATAAAACAAAATAAAATAAAATACTCTTACAATTTTAATAAGGTGTAAGTACTAGTCATCTGGAAATGTATAATGATTACTTCATTACCGTGGCACGAGCCATATTTTCATTTCAAGCGTTTTCTAACAGCCCGTGCGCCGGGCGGTCTGTCTCGACTCTTCCCGCAGCGACATAGGCCCGGTTGATGTCCGTATAGTTAGCAAACCCACTTATCAGAAAATTAAAAAAGAGTATTCCATAATTTTACACTAATTTTAATCCAAATTTAAAAATTTTGTACCGATGCAGAACATTAAAAAAAACAGGGTATGAGAGTGGGTGTGCCAACTTAACGTTAAGTTAGCAATACCACCCATCACAAAATCATTAAATAAAAAAACTAAAAATACCGTAATTATAGAATAATTTTAAACTAATTTTAACCCAAATTTAAAAATTTTGAACTGATGCAGAACATCAAAATAAAAAGTGTATACGTTTGCGAACGTTCACCTACCGTAAAGTTAGCAACATCACCCATGAAACCCCATGATATCAAAAAACTAAAAATACCATCATTTTGTACTATGTTCAAAATAATTTTAACCCAAATTCAAAAATTTTGAACTGATGCACAACATCAAAATAAAAAATGTATACGTTTGCGAGCGCTCACCTACAGTAAAGTAGGCAACATCACCCATGAAACCCCATGATACCAAAAAAACTAAAAATACCATAAGTTTGAACTAATTTTAAAATAATTTTAACCCAAATTCAAAAATTTTGAACTGATGCACAACATCAAAATAAAAAATGTATACCCTTGCGAGCGTTCACCTACCGTAGGCAACACCACCCATGAAACCGCATGATACCAAAAAACTAAAAATACCATAATTTTGTACTAATTTTAAACTAATTTTAACCCAAATTAAAATTTTCAACTGATGCACAACATCAAAATAAAAAGTGTATACGTTTGCGAGCGTTCACCTACCGTAAAGTAGGCAACACCAACAATGAAACCGCATGATACCAAAACACTAAAAATACCATAATTTTGTACTAATTTTAAACTTATTTTAACCCAAATTCAAAAATTTTGAACTGATCCACAACATCAAAATAAAAAAGTATACGTTTGCATGCGTTGACCTACCCGAATGTAGGGGAACACCACCCATGAAACCCCATGATACCAAAAAAAACTAAAAGTACCATAAGTTTGTGCTAATTTTAAACTAATTTTAACCCAAATTTAAAAATTTGAACTGATGCATAGCATCAAAATAAAAAATGTATAAGTATGGGAGCGTTCACCTACCGTAAATTAGCAAAACCAACCCATGAAAATCAATGATATTAAAAAAATACCATAATTATGTACTAATTTTGAACTAATTTTAACCCAAATTTGAATATTTTGAACTCATGCAGAACATCAAAATAAAAAATGTATAAATCTGGGAGCCTTCACATACCGTAAAGTTAGCAACACCACCCATGAAAATCAATGAAATCGAAAAACTAAAAATACCATAATTATGTACTAATTTTAAACTAATTTTAACGCAAATTTAAAAAGTTTGAACTAATGCACAACAGCAAAATAAAAAATGTATAAATCTGGGCGCTTTCACCTACCGTAAAGTTAGCAACACCACACATGAAAATCAATGATATCGAAAAATTAAAACTTTCATAATTTTGTACTAATTTTATACTAATTTTAACCCAAATTTAAAAATTCTGAACTGATGCAGAACATCAAAATAAAAAATGTATAAAATTGAGAGCGTTCACCTACCGTAAAGATAACACAATTTTTTTTTATTTTGATGTTCTGCATCAGTTCAAAATTTTTAAATTTGGGTTAAAATTAGTTTAAAGTTAGTACAAAATTATGGTTATTTTAGTGTTTTGATATCATGGATTTCTCGGGTTGTGTTGTTAACTTTACGGTAGGTAACCGCTCTCAATCTTGTACATTTTTAATTTTGATGTTCGGCATCAGTTCCAAATTTTTACATTAGGGTTAAAATTAGTTTAAAATTAGTACAAAATTATGGTATTTTTAGTTTTTTGATATCATGGGGTTTCATGGGTGGTGTTGCCTACTTTACGGTAGGTGAACGCTCGCAAACGTATACATTTTTTATTTTGATATTCTGCATCAGTTCAAAGTTTTAAAATTTGGTTTAAAATTAGTTTAAAATTAATTTAAAATTAGTACAAAATTATGGTATTTTTAGTTTTTTGATATCATGGGGTTTCATGGATGGTGTTGCCTACTTTACGGTAGGTGAAGGCCCCCAGATTTATACATTTTTTATTTTGATGTTCTGCATTAGTTCAAAATTTTTGAATTTGGGTTAAAATTAGTTTAAAATTAGTACATAATTATTGTATTTTTAGTTTTTTTATTTAATGATTTTTTGATGGGTGGTGTTGCTAACTTAACGTTAAGTTGACACACCCACTCTTTATACCCTGTGTTTTTTAATGTTTTGCATCGGTACAAATTTTTTTAATTTGGGTTAAAATTAGTTTAAAATTATGGAATACTCTTTTTTAATTTTCTGATAAGTGGGTGTGCTAACTATATGGACATGCCCGGTTGCCCTCTCAGGTAACCCTTGGCGCTGCCTCCCTTCGCATCGTATTCTGAGAAAAGGCCCCGTAATGAGCGTAGAACAGTAGCATACTGTATCCCTACAAATGCGCATTATGCGTATGTCAGCAAATTCTCATGCTGCCTGTCCGCACAGAAGACTTCTATTTCCTGCGGAATATTATGCGTTAATATTATGACAGATACAGTGAATGAAGTACTCGGCACACCGCTTTCTTGTCTTAACGATGTAGAAAAGGGACAAATTATGGTCAATGGTCAACATATTCCTATGTTGAGTACGATTGTACATCGTGTGGACGAGAAAAATGTAAGAAAAATCACTCCTTCGTGATATGGTTTACACTAATAGCTGACAATTAGTGAATTTAAAGCTAAGCTTTTTAGCTAGCAATGTCTTTTATTGTCGATTAAGGAGAGTATACGGAATAAAGGTGGATATTTTGACATTAAAAATTTATCGAAAGCTATACAAAAACATGAAATGCCAAAAGGTCACGTAAGTAACCTTAAAAAAGTCTGGAAAAAATTTGAATCCTCTTTCTGTGTCAGAGCAACACAAACTTGCAACACGTTTTAGAATCTGAATATCTTGAAATCATGTCTACGTGTGATTCATGGAAATAATGCTTTGGATTGAAAAGGCATCAGTGAGACAATTGTTTTGAATAAATTGAATTTTTTTTAAAGAAAACTGTAAAAAAGTAGGTTGTGTCCCGCCTTTGTTCAATAAAGTTTTGCCTAACCTGAACATTTGTTCACGCGCCGCCACTGCAGTGGCATTAGCAGAGGCTCTCGCCCTCTGCGAGCGAGGGCGGCGTCGGCCACTGGACAAGGGACGGGCAGCACAGGCCCGCGCTCCCTCCATCAGCGGGCTCTTCACACGAGGAAGTAACCCCCGCCTCTCCCCATCCTGTAAAATGGGGCCTAACGACCAGGAGGTGAGACGAGCCAACAAAGGGTCGAATTCGTCACATCAGCCTGGCAAGGTGACATAAATTGTCAATTGAAATCCTAGTAAAGTTGGCAACTAAGAATTTGTCCTGTAATTTGAATTGACAATAGTATTAGTAGTTTGATGTGTTTTGGGCTTAATGACATTTCCGTCTTCACCAATCTTGTACCTAAATTGATAATTATTGGAATAAACCTATAATATTATAAGTTTATTTTAGAAATAGATTTCTAAAATAACAAGTCTCGAGTATCAGTAACTGTTCCACAGATTTCCAAGTGGTCTGGGGTAAGCGTAATTCAACATCCCTGCGAATAAATAAATTCTTGTATCATGCCTACTGCGGCTGAGAAAATTTCTGTCGTCAGTGGCGTCAGGTCAAGTTGTTTTTTGAGGTTTAGATAGTTTTCGTCTGGTTGTAGTTTATGAATTACTCTGATAATTCTGTTTTCTAGTCTTCTCAGTGGACAACCCCACAATCAAAACGTTTTTCATAGCACCCCTCTCCTTCCAAACTAAAACCATCCCGGATCCAAGAAATAAACATCCACTCGACATTTTCACCCCACCAATTACATCCCCAACGTCATAACAATAGCTCCTCAAACACCATACTTCTGACTATCAAGTTTTTACTCCCTCCTAAACTGCAATATTTTCCTAATATAAACCATTATTCACTCCATGAAACAACCAAAATAGTAATAAAATTCAGATTCCTCTGCAGAAATAATAAATAAATACCCCCCCTTCAAATAAAAAACCAGACCTCCAACAACCCAACAAAATACCCCGACCATTCCTTCCTCCTACCTGTTTCCTCTCCCAGTTTTCGGTCAATCTGGAGGACGGGAAGAATTCTTCAATATTGTCATTCACTAAGTAGTAGTAGACCAACGTTACATGGTTCAATCTGTGAGCGGACTAATCTGTGAGAGGCCTATTGCGAGCTATAAGAACGGATTCACGGATGTTCTGCGGTTGGCGGTAGACACGGGGCATCACACTAGAATGAGGTGGAAGGCAGCGAAACTTTAATGAAAGAAATTAATATTTCACTGAAAAATGAATGAGATAGATCACTCCATCATCGTCGCGGAAAATTATTCGACAAAGATCTGATTCAAGAGTCGAATGTCCATGTTCGCTAAAAATAAGCACGATATTTTGTCGTAAATATGGTCGTTTTCGGAGATTCGGTGAAACCCGAGTCGCGCACACACGGACGGGTAAAACTCACGGACCGCAAAAACCACCCCGCATACTGAGGCCTCGGGAGATGGGGAGATTGCGTGTTATAGTGAATAAAATACAGGTGTATCAATAAATATAATGACATTTATTTTATCTTGAGCGTACAGTTTTGAGGGCGCTAATCTATGTATTATTCCTAATCTTATATTAATATCTCAATCTACTATATACATACACTAGCTGAAGTACCCGGCGTTGCTCGGGCATTTATTACAGTAAATTATTATACAGGAAGAGGAATTCAATCTTTTAATGTCGTGCGGCAGGACTTATCTCTATATCTTCCATTGTATCCCTTCTCCCAACCCCCTGCCATGCTCTGCCCGGCCACGCCACGATAGCTGTCTTCTCTTGACCCCCATTTGGAAATTTCCGGATTACCTCGCTCACTTTTCCACAAATAATGACATTTTTCTTATTTGAAGTCCCAGCTTCTAAACATTCACTTTATAACCAAAAGCAATAAACAAATGTAAACTACAAAATAAAATACTTGTACTCACAAATAAAATTTAATTGTGAAGTTTTATATAATATTCCAACACTATCAAAATTGTCACGTAAAACTTATCCTATTTTTATATGTTTTCTTCTATTGTATTCATAAAAAATGTTTAGAAATTGATCTGTCAACTCGAGACCTTGAAGGCACCTGTTTTAAGCTGAGTATAACATGCGGAAGTTCATGCACGGGTACGGTAGTAGGTATATTCAGAGTAATAGTTATAGATGTCATAACGTAATTGATGATTCATAATCATAAAAATAAATGAAAATACTTGTATCTATTCTGAAACATAATTACCAGTTTTTATAATTCTGAAAATGACCAAAATCTATACGTTTCATGTCCTGGTAGTATAAAACTTATTTGTTCAGGTAAATCAATTCATCATACAACTGATACATTAGCAAACTAATGATCCACCAACAGTACATTACGTGTAAATAATAAATTGACAATGCACTGAGCCACATAACAAAACAATATTATCATCATTATTTTATCTCAAGTGATAGAGATTATGGATCCTGAGAGATGAATAATAGAAACCAAAGACTCCCATGTATTATTTGCTTAGAGAAAAATATTTTTAGACCAATTAATTTTTGCTTACTTTTTTAGAAATATATGAATGAACTCATTCATTGAGAGCCATTGATATGCAAAACAACTTTACAGGTTAGTCTTCATATGTAAATGATCATTCCTAAATTACATACCAGTGCACAGAAATTCATCCCATTTTGAAAAAAAAAATTACTGGGTTTACAAAATCATAAATTACTTTCCATTTTTCCAATTTGTACAGGAGAGCTGAATAATAGAAACCAAGAGATCCCAGATTTATATATTTGCTCAGACAAATTTTTTTAGATAAATTAAATTTTTCTTATATTTTATTGAAAAATGAGAAGATGAAAAAATAGAAGAAAAAAGTACAACTGCAATTGAAATGCCAGACAACTGTACAGATTAGTCTTAATACGTAAATGATTATTCCTAAATTACATACCACTGCTCAAAACTCCACTTATTGAAGATAAACTTTTACTGGGTGGGCTGAAAACGTACAAACATTTTCCATTTTACCAATATGAACATGAATACTGAAAAATATAAACAAAGGACTCCCAGTTTTTTTATTTGCTTAGACAAAATATTTTTAGATAAATTAATTTTTTCCAATTATTTATTGAAAATATATATGAATTCATTCATTCATTCATTCATTCATTAGGAGCAAGTGACATGCAAAACAACTGCACATATTAGTCTTAATATTGTAATGACCATTGCTTTAATTACCAACCACTGCACTAACTTCTTCGCATGTAGAAGAAAAGAGTACAACTGAAATTAATATGACAAACAACTGTATAGATTAGTCTTAATATGTAAATGCTAAATTACACACCACTGTTCAAACTGCTTTCGCATATTAAAGAAAACATTTTACTGAATGGATATAGCATATTGAAGAAAAAAATTTACTGAAAACATATACACATTTTCCATTTTGCCATTTTGAACGTACGAACTATGTAAATAGTCAAATTGAGATTCCTAATGAATAGCTGTCCTACTACTTAGAGAATTATTCACATTTCTCCCCTTCTTGTAGTATTGTTTTTAAATGGGGCGAGTGAGTACTTCAGCAAGTCGATCTTCCCTTTGAGTAACCGATTCAAAACTTTTAGTAGACTGCCCATCTCTTGGCATTTGAAATCTGTTTTGACAATTGTGACACTCGTTTAGTCAAACAATTCAGTTGTCACAAATTTCTGTAAAAGAAGACGTTGTTTAGATTGTATATGATATGTGTATATTGTAGATTGTACATTACTGTATATTATGTACTGTATATTACTGTACTTTTTATTCTCTCAACCTACGTCAATTATTAAACTCGCATTATAAAACTCACAATGATTTCTTGCCACTTAGTATATAACACGGACAAAGAGCAATGCATGAACATTGACATTATTTACCACTTCAGTTACAGCTTTCTTTCAAATGTTCACACAAGGACATTACATAACTTTATTCAAACTCTAATGAATTTCGTAACAATTCTGGACATTGATGAAATCAGTAGTAGATCTCAGACGTCATCCTGTGGTGGCGCGCAGCTAAACTATAGGCATTGATGCACTTTTGAATCTGTGATGTAAGGCTAGGCGAAAAATGTCCAGAAAAGTAATTATTTTGAAAATATATTACCGTTTAGGTTTGTAAATCATAGCCTATAGTACTCCAGGCCTTTAAAGGATGCTAGCACAAAAGTTTCATCAGCATTGGTTCAGTAGATTCAGAGATTACCGCGCTGGAAGACAACGCACTTCTGTCTTTATATATTAGTATAGATATAGATTTGACGCATTCTGTTCGCAATATGTGCTCCTGACCCCAAAACAAAAAGCTCATAAGACCAAGGGTTCGCAAACCCTTGGTTAGGGAGTTTTGAATTTCATGAACTTAAGGCTTACATTCTTTCTTTCCCCACTTTCTTCATTACTGGTGATCGTGACATTTGTTTTATTTTCTCTGATTGTCTTTGTTGTGTTTTTTCTTCACTGTAACATTCATCACAATACAAGGTTTATTCAGTGAGAGAAATGACGGAGATATACTATGTTTACGACTTAGCAGATGAGAATTTGTTCGTAGCAAGTCAGCTTTATGCAGAAAGCTACCCTAGGAAGCAAGTTAATCCTTCAGTTAATGCTTTGACACTTTGGAGATGGCAGGGGTACAGAAAGACGTCACGAAGAATTTTCCAGATGATCATGTGACCAACGCCATCCCTTCTCGCAATACTTCTTGTAGTTCGAGGAGGTTCATCCACAGTGCGAAGAACTCGTATCCCGAGCGCTGGGGTTACCTCTCGTGTTCACCCACGCACTGCTCTCGCACGGGCTCTCTGAGCTGTGTGACGCGGGGGAGAAGCAAGTGCGTGGGAGGGGAACGTCGCTCACTGGAGCCGGAAACCGCACGGAAACGCGCTTCACCGGACCGAGACTACCGGAATTCGAAGACGTCGCGCTGCCACGGACTCTTGAGGATAGTCGGCGCCGTGGCGAATAAAATAAAGTTAAGTGCAGTGTTGTGTGTCTGAGTGAGTAAATACGTTTGTGTGTATATATATATATATATATATATATATATATATATATATATATATATTGTAACACCCCCACCATCTACTTTACCTACTTTACCACACGTGGTGGGTCGTGATAGCATGAATGCTCGTGAAGCGAGCTCACAATTCTCAGGAAGCAGGATCTTTCGGGTATGAGAAAGGTCTGAACCCTTAACACAATGAATCAAATAAAATATGAATAATATGAACATATATTCATTGAGAAAATTTACAGTGACGCAATTTCATAACAGGTTATTGCACTTTAAGTAGCTGGTCACTGAAAAAAAACGAAACAAGACAAAAAACCAAAAACATATAGGCGTCACCTCGACTACCTGAACACACTTTCATCAACTACAATTTAGCATTTGATTACTCCTTTCTGAGTTTTTCCACTACTAAATTATTTACTCTTTTGGCCTCTAGTTTTCCGTGCACGGCTTTTTTGTTTCAAATTAATTTGATACTTGTTTCAAAGAAACCCTTTCACAGGTGCTAGCCTTAGGCTTCGCACTCACTATAATACTGAACACAAAAAAATATACGTGGCATTCACGTTACTTAATTCATACCCCTTTACATGTCACAAAAGCAATTTCTTTAAACACAATACAACAAATTGATCTTTCTAGATAATATTAACTGTACAACATATAAAACTTCTGAATCATTTACGTAAAATTGTACAAGGTATAGCCTCTTTAAATGAATCTAATGATACGTGCAGTAAATGGCCTGGAAACTGCCACTCACACAGTTCGAAATACTTCTCCCTCCTATTTTAGACGTTTCACCCACTTTTAACACTGATTGTCGTGTATTCACCACTATCCTCTTTCCCAGCTGAACGCTGCATAAACGTCGCCAGTTCCTTTACCTCAACTCCGTGTCGCTCGCCTGTAGGTAACCTTGGGGATTTTCTGCCGCTCGTCCCGCGTTGCTGCCACGTCTCGCATGCTGTGCTGCGACGAATGCAGTTCCTTCCGCTCGAACGCCGCCAAGCCTCCAATTTCCACACCTTTCTCTCGTTCTGAACCCGTACTATCTTCGCTCTAGACCAAGTCCTTCTCGCCTACGCTTCTTTCTTCCTGGGGTCGTCCGTCTTCCACTGCCTCGTACACGTTCGTTCGCGCTTCCAGCCTCGAAATTATTAATGTTGCAAGAGTTATGCTCAAATGCTCGGCCGACCTACCACACTTTAGGCATGTATGGTCTCAGCGTGCAATGTGAGATGCTGGATTTAATTAATGTCCTTCTGCGCGAATTTTACAACTTTTGAAGTTATTTCGACGTCAAACAGTTATTTTGCTTGCTCTCCGAATTATTGTGACTGCGACGAAAGATTTTGCACTCAATCTCCTAATTACTTCACTTTTCTAAGATACGCTTTCCGAGCTAGCTTTTAACTATCAAGTTAAAGTAAACTCCTATACTATCTATTTGTACTCGCCGTTACTGTTGTAGCAAAAGAGCTTCCTGTGGTCACCGTGGCAGTCGCCGTAAAAGAGAGTTCCTCCGATCGCCGCCGCAGTTGTCGTAAAAGAGAGTTCCTCCGATGCGTGCCGCGATACTTATGTTACTCGCGCCTGGGGAAATGTTGGAGGGGTGCATATTCTCCTCCTTTCGTAACCTCTCGGAAGAAACATTACCCACTAGTTCGGGCGTCGCAGTTTGAAAAGCTGTGGGCAGATGGCGCGTTTACCGGCCATCGCTCCGCCGCGTACCCTAGTCCTCTCTGTTAGTGGGCTACTTTACATAACTTGATGGTGGCGTTATGGGGTTGTCTAATCCCGTGACGTCACAATATATCTATCTATCTATCTATCTATCTATCTATATATATATATATATATATATATATATATATATATATATATATATATATATATATATAGTGTGACGTTTGGGGCATTGCCAAAAACCCCACAACGCCCACGCAGCGTCGGCGGAGACGTGGAGAGCGAAGGTATGACCGAACGTCGGTCAGTGACCGAAAAGTGCGCTACCTGTTAGTTGCGGCCTGAAGCGCGGCGGCGGTGCACTTTCGGAATATGGGCAGCGCGGTAGGGTTGTACCGTGACGTCACTGCAACATTTAAACGGCGGAGCAGCGAGGAAAAGAGCTCCTTCTTGTGTGAGACGCCGAGGTGAGAAGTCGAGTAAGGTATGAAATGATAAGGTAGGAAATGATAGAGTAGCGAGGCTACGTGGTGTAAGGAGAACATTATAGGAGATTGCAGTAAGAACTGTGTAATTTAGAACGGATCAGAATAGTGGCTGTGGTTGCGGAACTGTGGGAGTTTTTGTAAAGCATTAGTGAGGCGACACGCTAACTAGCACACGCGGAGAGACTGGGCAATACGCGTACTCGTGTCGCAAGAAGGCGGGGGAAGAAGACTGGACCGTGGATCTGGTGGTGGGCGTTAAGAAGACTGGTACGTGGATCTGGTGGTGAGCGTGAAGAAGACTGGTACGTGGATCTGGTGGTGGACGTTAAGAAGACTGGTACGTGGATTTGGTGGCAGGCGCAAAGGAGACCGAGTGGCCTTCGGAACGGCATTGACGCGGGCTAGGTTGCAGGAACGCGAGTGGCGGCACGGCTGAATTTCCAAATTTGCATAAACTGAGGTGGGAGACAGGAACTAGAAAGGTAGTGTTGGCACGAGAAACAGAAATACTAAAATTTACATGTTCGCCTTAAATTTGAGTAACGGTAAAGTATTTCATAACCTCGTACGCCGGTAGTACATTTCATTGCTCGTCGATTGGCTTAAACAGAAGTTAAGACGTAGTAGGTTTAGACCAATTGAATCGCTGGAACGTCGTGTAGGGATTATTTTACAAAGCGGGATACAGTTTTGTGCAGGGGAAAAGAGATGCTTCGCTGGAACGCCGTGCTAAGCGGGAAAGACATTGCATAGGAGAACGTCGTGCTAGGCAAATATTCGAGAGCGCCGTGAGAGGCGGGCGCAACATTGCATAGAAGAACGCCGTGCTTGGCGAATTAATCTTTCGATTTGGGAAAGTTATTCTGTTGACTTTGATATTCGACTCGGACATCCGCGGAATAGGGCCAAGTTATGAGAACAGGGCATAACTTTCTGCCTGCCCTGAATCGTACGCCTATGCTGAGACTCGCGAGAGAAATCTGAACTCGCCACGAGTCGACGCGGAGGCCACCATTTGGACGAGACGAGCTGCAGCGGGTGTTTCGACCGCTACCGCCGGCGCCACCGCCACTGCCTGCTGCCACCGCTGACACGGGGCGTCCTTGGTCCTTTGGTGCCTAGGATGTAACCCTCGGAGCCGCCACTGCCGGCGCCGCCGCCTGAGGTCAACGAACCTTGCGGGCGCCCAGCTGACAGGGCCAACTGCTGCATACGAGACGTCCCGGTACAATTTGCCGTATTACATTTTAGATTTTATTGTTAATTCTGCAATTAAGTATAGTAACTTGGTGGCAGAATATCTTAACCTTACATGCATTAAACCTTCACTAACAAAAAGTTACAAAAAAGGAGTTAATTAAAAAATAATAATAATAAATAGTACATAACATCACCACACAAACCTTACTCCACTTCACTTCACAGCACAACACTTAACTGTGACGCATTTCTTTCGCATTCCCTTCCCTCAACTTCACTTCATAACACTACACTGCGCTGCACAACACTGCACTGCACTGCACTGCACTACATGAATAATAATATAATTATAGCGGTAATAATAATAATACAACTGATATTTATACTAACAAGCTTACTTTGTAGGAAATACTACTAATCTAACAGTGGAAACTTAACATTGATACAATAACCTAATATATAATTAACTAGAAAACTAATTTATTTTTAAACTTGCTCAAGCTTTGAGGAAAGGGTTCTAAGATTGTCGCAGGCAAACTGTTCCAGACTCTAATAGTTCGGTTTGTAAATGAAAATTTCCCGACATCCGTTTTCTGTATTTTTGTCTTAATTTTATGCACGTGATCCGCTCTACCGAAGTATGTAGGTTTTCCTAAACGACGGTGTATTTCATTACAAGCAGGATAGCTTGTGTATGATTTGTACATAGCATAGAGTCGCCGCTTAATCTCTGAAAGTAAATTTCGATGATCTGCGCTGGACCTTTTCTAGATTACCTTGCTGCGATATTCTGTACGGGTCCCAACATACCGCGCCATATTCTAATACGGGTCGGTCTAGTGACATATAAGCTAATTCTAGCCGGGCCGGCGGATGTGACTATATATATATATTGTAATGTATCTTTCCCTATCGTCCTCGCTTATCCTCGCCCGCGCTTTGAACAGCCATATATAATGAATCCCCCCTTTTTTTTCTTTCCCTTTTCGACTATCTAGTACCGTGGGTAAGCTGGTGGTCCGATACAGGAATCCAAACGGATTGTGCGTGCTAGGGTAAATAACAACAAATATTTTTGATCGATAAAAAACGAACCACATTTTTGTTCGATCGTTTATTAATATTTCCTAGCCTTCCCTCTTTTCATTGTATACGGCGACAATTCACCTCTTTCTTTCTACACTAGTACATAGTGCCCTATAACATAAACATTCCAAACAGAAAAAAATAACACACAACAACGAAAATAACTCACACACAATAACACAAAACAATATAAAATCCCATTCATACATCGAATGCGCATTCCCTACTTTCTTTTGACTATTTCTTATTTCAATTCTACTGACAAAACTTGATCTTCGATAATTCTCTTTAGTTATGGAATGCGTCTTCAATGAAGCATCTGCAAGGAATTCAGGCACACACACACACATATATACGCGTATCACTTCCCTGTTTTGCGGCTCAGCTCTCGTAACAGGGATGTCTGGTGGCCGCCGTCCAATGCTCTTCGATGTGCGGTCACCGACTAATAAAATTATATGTGTTCGCGGTATACCGCTCGGCAAAACAGACAAAACGAAACACAACTATTTTCCGCGTGTCGTCGAACACGTCACTTCTTGAAGCTACTACCGCTCGCATCCGTTTATATTGAAAATAATCGTCCAATCGTACTGATCCGGGTATCTATTCTTTTATATTCCATAACGAAATGTTCGTCGCGTTGAATTTTCTTACACGAAAATAAAATACATCTCGTGATTCGTAATCACATAAAGCCCTACTAAAAAAAAATTCAAGTTACTCCCGAATTTTGTTCCTTTTCCTAGTACTGCAAAGTTCTGACACCCACCACAACGTTATTTTCTATTTAAATTCCTACACTTTTGAAAAACTTAACAACACGCCAATTTCGCGCACACGAAGCGTTCCCCCCAGTGTTCACGACACATCTGACTCCCATCGGAAATTTTTTCTAGTAACTTACATTGTTACAGAAGATTTCTGTAACAAAATAATTGCTACT
This sequence comes from Teleogryllus occipitalis, assembly GCA_011170035.1. Taxonomy (NCBI): domain Eukaryota; kingdom Metazoa; phylum Arthropoda; class Insecta; order Orthoptera; family Gryllidae; genus Teleogryllus; species Teleogryllus occipitalis. The sequence continues at coordinate 12,936 of BLKR01015780.1, read as the reverse complement.
CACTTGCTTTTTTCCTTTGTTGATTCCAAAAGACTATCTTCGCTTCTTAACATGGCATAATTTGTTTATCCTATTTGGTTCATTGTAGCTTCCAAATATTTTATCATTACTCTGCTTCCGAACGTGCGACAAAGTTGACACTAATTTTGTCGTCTTTCCCGTATTTTAGTCTATTATTTCCCAATGTTTTAGCTGAATCGGTCCGTGCGTTTTGTCATAATTCTTAAAAAAACCTGTTTATAATCTTTATTTTATACTTCAACAATGGCCGTATTCTGTTCATGTTATTAAAAAATTTCAATTATGTTTCAATTTATATCTGCTGAAGGCGTTAACCGTATTTGATGCCGTTTGTTTTATTTCATTCTATATTTTCTGCTCTACCGGACGATTATGTTCAATTTTCCCCAAATTTCACGCGCTACAATTCCTTATTTTAATTTGGACATACAAAAATGTTTTCTATCGGCACCGTTGCACTCCATATACAAGTTTATTCTTTGTCACTTTTTTGCCAACGTTGCATCTGGGGTTTTGGTCTCGAAACGATGGATCATTACATATATATATATATATATATATATATATATATATATATATATATATATATATATATAAGAATGAAAGCTTAAGAATGAATGAGAATGTGAATGATCCAAAATTAAAAAACAACAAAAATGATTATTATATAATATAACAAGAATAATTATATAATGATAATAATTAATAATATAGTTTCATTACTACAATAAATAATTATAACAATTAATAAAATTAATATTATAATTAAACAATATTAAGAACTTTTGAATCTTATAACTCATCTAATGTTAATCTAAGAAGGCCCAAAGAGGCCATCTATATTAGTTGTAAGATAAAAATTAAGTAGTCTATTTAAGTTAGGCCCGACCCGCGCTGCAAAAGCCGAACCTTAAACTGTCCCCCAATAAGATCAAATAAACTCCCGCCTCTCCAGGGCAACTGGCGAGGGGAAAATGTTTAAAAAAATTTTAAAAAAATAGTCTCCCAACATCTGAAACTCTCTTCACAAGTGAACCTGTCTCTAGCAAGCGTTAGTGGAAGCGTGTAATCGTTTTTTACAAATTTATGGACATTTTTAGATGCATTCGGTATAATCTACATTAGTTAAATTACTTGATATTTGCTTATTGCGTACATACTTACAGATACGGCTATTTCCTCCATGTCGATACTACCGTGATTCAACCGCGTGTCATTCTCGAATTCCCTGAACACGGACAGAGTCTCAAAAGAAATATTTGCCACTGCGGACACGAATTTTTTGAATAATTTTGTGTCATCTGGTGTCGCATTGGTCCAAATCCTTTGAATAAGAAACAAATGAATTACTATATGGTCACTCCTATGGGTCTTTTATGTACTTCTCATCACAAACTTCTTTAATTTCGAAGGATCCGAGAAAATTATTGTAAACTTTAAAAATTTGGTCTTGTGGTTGGTGTTTGCACTTCAGTAATCTTTAATGAATTATATGAGTTGAGGGCAGTGAAATACGGCCATTTTTTTCAGACTGAAAATAATATACTTGGACATTGCTCCTCATTGTTTATTTGTATTGTTGAACGTGAAAGTTCATTAAACTTTTAATAATATTAATTCCTTTGAATTCAATAAAAGCCAACTTGATTGGTTGGATATCATACTGGTCTTATTTTCTAAAGAAGGGGCAGTTACACCAAAAACCATGTAGTCATGCAGAAATGTTAGCACGTTTTTGTTATGGGTGACAAATTGAGCCTTGATGTAATTTTCAATTACAGTCATTTTAAATAACAAAATCGTTGATCTATACTTAAGAGCAGAAGCATTAAATTGCTATGGAAACGAATGGCGATGGATAGATTGAGCAATATGCTGCTGCTATGCATGCAAGATACTATGGAAAGATTGAGCAAGAAATAGATGGTTAACGGCTGCTATTATCACACAGCAGTTTTGTACAAATTAACACATCTCAGTCATCATTTTTTGAAAACTTATTACATATTGTAGAACATTGAGTGCAAAAACTAATTATTTTCAAGCAAATATCAACACATATTCGACAATTAAATCTCCGTTTCATACCGCTATATTATGTCTACAATGAGACGGAATTCTTAGAAAATCCAACTGCAGACCCGCGGTGCAGAATGCCATTGCCGTATTTCAATATGAATATTCCTGAAGATTAGCAAGCGGAGAACGGGATATTAGAATTTGGAAATTATGCTAAACTACTCACATATTTTAAAAAAATGTACATGACCTTTTTTAAAGAATTGATTTTTTTAAAACTGATTTCATGTAACAGAAAACTCTTACCATTAAAATGGAATTTTGGAATGTTAATTTTATCGTTCTTCGCAAGTTCCGAAAATGTAGTGTTCACTGAAAATGGGACCAGCCCCAATTTTTTTGTCTTTCTTGCTACATACTGACATACCAGATTGTCACCAATATGAAATTCAGCGAATTTCATTAGAAATAATACTTTTTTAGCAAACAGACGCTGGTTGCCATGGTACCGGAGTGCAACTTATAAACAATGCTCATTAGTTCAAAAGCGGACGATAAGTAGATCGCATAATTTTGTTTTAAGAGAGTAAAAGGTGAAAAAAATTGACATGTTTAATTAGGATACAAGAAGATTCATTCGAGCTCTCGACACGATAGCGATCGGATCAGGGTGCTAGATATATATGGCAGTTTATTTGAACATGGAAAATGTACGCGTGTTCGGACGTGGTGATTTGTCGTTGTTGGTATTTAAAAGATGGAACTTAGAAATTGTTTTGTACGAGGTGAACGGTGAATGCCAGAAGTGGAACTTATAAATTTTATTAAGTGGACAATAATAATCGAACTTAGTTTCCGATGATTACTTGGTGAACTTTTATGCTAATATTTTGGCAGCACTTAAGATTTTGCTTAGGTAATGAACAATGGGGAGTATTGGAACTTGTAGCAATTCAAGCAGGTCAATGGGGATGGAAAGCCAATGGATAAACAATGTACATAGTATCGTAGGCTTTCACGGCCGGAGTCAATATGAGTGAAAGTTTCCGGGCTGTTAGGCCGTGGTCCAATTGACATTAAAAGAGCCAAACGTTTTGTCCACGTCTGCGGTGGACAACTTCAGTGGGGGCAGCGTCGTCGGGGTAGTCTCCGGGTCGGCGCTGGATAGCGATGGTCAGTCTCTGGCCAGTTGGCATTGAAGAGCCAAATGTTTCGTCCACGTCTGCGGTGGACATCTTCAGTGGCGGCAGCGTCGTCGGGGTAGTCTCCGGGTCGGCGGCTGGCTAGCAACGCTGCCGCCATTGAAGATGTCCACCGCAGACGTGGACAAAACGTTTGGCTCTTCAATGCCAACTGGACCACGGCCTACCAGCCCGGAAACTTTCACTCATAATGTACATAGTGGTTTATGAGAAGAAACGACAAGATACGGATTTGGTCGGTAGCAAGAAAGAAGATTGGACGATGCCCATTGCTGAGGTCTACGGGGAGACATCCTTTACCAGGACAGCGTCCAAGATTCTCATGGATAACAGGTTCTATAGCGCTATAGTAAAGGTCATGACCAAAAAGAATGATATACTTTGTTACTAAAATTTATAAATAAATTCGTAATTTGTTATTGGTGAAAGCTGATTATCATTTGCCGTCACGTGCAATCCAGTAGGATATTTAAATTTTGCAATTCAGATTCCACGCTTCTTTGTATGGGGTGGCGAATTAAGTAATCGTAGGTATTCAGGATTATTTCGGTAAAGAACCCGCCGACTGAGTCAGCAACGGAGGTATAAGTAAATATAATTTGGGAGCTCATTCTCGTAACCATTTCATGGCGCCCGTATATTTATTAGAAATTCGGAAACAGGTTACAGGAATTTGAGGGCAGCAAGACGGGTATATGAATTGGTTATATTTCAATACAAACAAAAAATACGGGAAAAGATGGTCAGATTTTTTGGAATATAATTGTTGAAAAAAAGGGTGTACTCAATTTTTCTTTCATATCACATTTAAATAGTTTTTTAAATAGAGAAAACCTAATTGGGCTAATTCCAATTAAGGTTTGCGGATTGCTTGAAAGTAAATATATCAATACCTTGAGAATACAAATACATTGCTCGTAACATGGACAAAAAAATTTGATTATCAAATATGTTTTAAATGATTTCTAAAAATTTAATTTCTAAACGTATAACAAAAGCTGGAATGTAAAAAAAGAACAAAGAAATACGAAATAATATGTAAATTCTAACTTACGTATATCCAACTGCCTGGATCTCATATTACGTTCACGAAATGCAGAGAAGTCGGAACGGGCGACTGTTTGACGCAAGATTACTAAAAAAATTCTCATTTTACCGACAAATTGAACATAACCTTATTTGAAGACATGATTTTGATTAACACATTTTATTAAGAAACTAGAGGTGTTACAGAATGGCACAGACTTTCTCATAGTTCAGTTTTCTAATTTTCTTGGTGTGAAATGGCTTTACGTTCTTGCCTCATCCTCTTGCCAGCTGCCATCTATCGCCTCCCAAAATATATTTTTTTGACATTTTCTCAACTTTTTGGTTTCCAAATAGTATAATCTTTTGGTTACCGTTTCCATACCATATTATTTTAAGAATATTAAAGAAGGTTAAAACCTTGTCCTAAATAGCCATTTTCATTGAAAAATTTGGCACAGTTTTTAAGAAAATGGCGTTAAGTGTTACTGTAAATGCGAAATTTGAAGCTCTCACAGGAATCTATTGAATCTTCGAAAAACTTCATTTGAAGAACTTTACCTCAGAAATGTAATAATGTATACAAATTGATGGAAATGTGCATGTTAACGGCATGAGAAATATTAAAAAAAAATTAATTTGTGTAATTTTTGAAAAAACAAATGAATACACCCAAATGATCTTTACGTCATATTAAACTGTGCAATAAGCACTATCCGTTGGAAAAGTTTGAAAAAAAGTGTACCTTTTTTGAGAAAATGGCGTGTGAGCGTTTCTGAAAATGCGGAATTATGTGCTCATGCTAACAGAAAACTGTTGAGTGTTCGAGAAACTTCATCAGACATTATTTAAAGCTGTTTTATTATGTACTAGTAAATATAATAATGTGAAAAATTGCTTCTAATGTAAATAGAATATGTAAATAGAATATGTAAATAGAATATGTAATTTCTATCCCTACCAACAATTTAAAGAAAAAAATTGGAGCTGTTTATGAGAAAATCTTGTTTTTTTGTTGTTGTTTTTAAATTGCAAATATTGCATACACTGTTGCACGAAAACTACTAAAATTTTCAAAAATATATTTTCGTTCTACTATTTGGAAACCGAAGAAAGTTTCTTTAGGCCGCAATAGATGGAAGCAGGTAAGAAGAAGGGACAAGACTGTACAGTACCAGACCATACCAAGGAAATTAGAAAACTACTACGAGAAAATCTGTGTGATTCTGTAGCACCTCTAGTTGTCTTGTGTCTTGCGCTTCACCTCTCCTAGTATAGCCCCGCTCCTTTGGCATATGTCCTGTATACAGGCGTCCCAGGTTCCTCTTGGCCTTCCAGGTGGTCTCTTTTCCTATGGTCTGGCTTCGATTATTTGTTTCGGCTTTCTATCCTCTGCCATTCTAATAACATGTCCGTACCACTTTAGAGCCTTCTTTTCCATTTCATTGAGTAGCGGAGTAACTTTTAGTTCCTCTCTGATTGTATTAATCCTTGTCCAATCTCTTCTTGTTTTCCGTACTATCATGCGTAGGAATTTCATTTCCACTGCTTGACTCTATTTTCTGTTTTCGTATTATGTGGCATTCTTTCAGTTTCACATATAAATGTCGGTATATATACGAACATATAAATTTGGAGTTTTGTTTTAGTGTCTACATTCATTCTTCGGAGGTTCTTATTTATTTGATAATACACAGAGTTTGCTTTCTTCACTCTGCTATTCAGTTAATTCCCATGTTTTCCGATATTATTGTTCCAAGATACTCATAGCTTGTTACTTACTCCATGCTTTCCTCTTTCCAGTTAATGTTCATTTCTTCCTTTTCTTTGCATATACATATTACCTTGCTCTAATTGATATTTATCTTCATACCCCTATCCTCCAGTGCATACCCTCACTCAATTACCATCCCTTGCAGCTCTCTTGGTTTTTTGGCGAGCAATATAATATCGTCCGCATACACCAATACTTGTACCAATACCGGTCTCATTTTTCAATTTCCAATTTGACATTTTTTGGTACGACTTTTGGTTTGTTCAATAACCTGATCCATAAAGATGAATGGTAGAGGTCTCAATAAATCTCCCTGTTTAACTCCTCTGCCCATTCTAAATTTCCCACTGAGTTGTCCATCCAGCCTTACAGTACCATACACATTTTTATACATGCTTTTAATTACCCTCAACATTTTGCTTGAAACCTTTGCTTTCTCCAGTGCATCCCATAGTAAATTCCTAGGTACTGTATCGAATGCTGACTTTAAATCGATGAAAGCAGTGCATATTGTTTTCCCCCTTACTAAATGTTTTTTCAATTGTTTTTTAGAGTGTAAATATGGTCTTGTGTTTGTCTGTATGGTCTAAACACCCCTTGCTCCTCTTCCAAATCTTCTTCTACCCCCGTTCTGAATTTTACTTCCACTATCCTTGAGTACAATTTACTTATCCAGGGTTACAAACCAGGATGACCAGCAATTTGGCTTTTTAAAATTCAATGCTTTTGCCCGGTTTTTCAGGTTCGAGAATATGAATTTTCCAGGTTCTTAATACTGCGGAAGAAGCGGCGAATTTTCGGAAAAAACTCGTATTGCGGGGCCCTGGTATCGAAAAAGTGGATAAATCCAGTTGCTAAATTTAGAAGAAAAAATACTCTAACACGTGGTGCAATCATAATCCATGTTTTGTGGGTCTTGATACCGAAAACTCGGTTGGCAGCAAAACGTCCGTCCGTCCGTCTGACAGTGAACAACGTTAACGGCTAAACCGTTCTGACACTTTTCTGCAAAATTGATATTCCTTAATCGATCTGGTGATGTCGCGGCCCCTTAAATTTGAAATCGATATTTGGATTTTGAGGGGGTCCTTTACAAGAAGTCCCTGAGACATTTTCAAATTTTCAAAGAAATACCTCCAACGTTTTTGATTAAATTTTGTTGTTGGGTAGCGTGAAGGCCGTTTAAGAGAATGGTGCAGGTTTCATGTTGGTTGATGTTCCCAGATTTTTCGAAAATTGAAAAAATTAAAAAATTTTCTGCGTTTTCTTACAACTTCAATTGTGAAGATACAATTTTTCTCTCAGTTAAATATGTTCATCAGACAAGTAAGGTAATGTTGAATTTTTTGAAAATATGAATATTTTGTGAGAATTTGGCATCATAGTTGCGCGTTTCCAATTTGCTGCGCTTCGTGAACATAATATGAGAGGTTTTTGGAAGCTATTTCTATCTTAATAAAAGAAAATAGATTGATGGAAAGTAATGAAATTAACTTCGAACAAACAAATTACTTCTTTACTTCAAGAACTTTTGATCTCTGATTGTGGTAGGTTTCATTTGTAAAAGTTTGTATTGACCACTGTTCCTGGCTATCGAAATAAACGCTGGTATGTGCCACAGGCGCTTCGTTTCAATTGGTTGGGTTTGGATTATATTACCATAATTTCACACGAAAAACTAGTAGTGCTACAGAATGGCACAGACTTTCTCGTACTAAGTTTCCTAATTTCTTTGGCTGAGTCTACACTGAAAAAAAGGATACCATAATTCCCAACAAGATTTCAATAGTTACACAAAACCTTCGTATGCGAAACAGAGACCTTGGTGCTTTACTCCCTTTCCTAATTACAACAGCATCTAAGATTGCTGACCTTGATAGACCAACCTTGATGGACCAACCGGCCTGTGATTTCTGAGAGGTTGATGTTGCTTCATAAACGGACCTGTCGGCCTTATCAAGCCTAATCATGTTGCAAAGCACTAGGTGGCCAAAACAGCCAGGTACCTTGTCAGATTAATTACGTATTGAAGAAAATATACATTGAAAAACATTCAACATCTGTTAAACACACACACACACATGTATGTGTGTGTATATATACATACAGTGGATCCACTCTGAACCAAAGTTTTGTACCTCAATAAAGTAGTGTGGAAATGATATCCGCTCGAACATTTTAAAATCGTTCAAATGCTTCGCGCTGAAAATCAACGCTCCACGGCTCGGTTCCGCTCGACTATTTTCGCATACTTCCGTGGCTCCGCATTCGCTGTCCCGAGACACAAGTCCTGATATCAGCCGAGGGTCAGCAGAGGGTCAAGCGGAAGTGCGTGGGACGGCGCAACGGCACGCCGCCGCGAGGACATAACTGCGAGGACAGGCCTGCGAGGACATAACTATTCGGTTCATTTTGGAAGGACTAAGAGAGTGACTGGCCCTTCAGGAATATTTCTTCGAAGTGGCGAAAAGCGCATCGTTGTGAAAGTTTTCAATTTGTTATTGTAGAAAAATACGTCGTTGGCAAAGCAAATCGTTGAACGTACTATGAGTTCACTGGTAAGTACCGTATTGAAACTTATCGTGCTGCTGCATCAGTGTGGATTATAATCTAAAAGGATATTGGTGGATATCTTTTAATAGGTGCCAGACTACAGAGTCTAAAATACCTCTTTGAAGTGAAAATCTTATTTCATTGGAAGTAAACGGGCGAATGAAGTTCGAAAGAAAATGATACCTTCATTTACACCGCCTATTTGAAATCAAACAAGAATTGTCAACCAAGATTAAAAGAGAATGGTGGAATGGAATTGCAACTTTTAGGTACGTATATATTTCTATCATGAGTTGTAATAATAGAAAGGCATGTATTAGTTTGTGTGCATTTCTATAACCTACAAAACTTGGCCATTAATCCAGCTCAAAGTTATTTTAATGTAAATTGTAAAATTCCTCTAAAAGCTTATGTCGAACAAGATAAACAATTATTTCGTTTTACATAATCGGTTTGAATCCTTTCAATTCAAATTCTAATGTTGTTAAGTGGATATAGAATTCAATTACTTCCAAACTCATTATTTACCTATTAAAAAGTTTAAGTTATTTGATTAGTTTTTAATACTCGATTAAGCATTGCAAATTCGTATTAAAATGTAAAGAAATAATATTTATTATGTTGCCAATTCATTGAAATAATTTTAATAGTCTTGAAGTGTCATTAATGGCAATTAGAAATTGTAGAATTAATTGTGTAGTATTCCTATATGTTATAAGTGTACAGAATTTTGATTAGTGTATTTAAATTGAGACTAAAGCCTATCATGTTCTGTAAATAATTGAACAAAATAATAATGCATTCCTAAAAAAAACTGCTGTAAAACACTTTCTATTTTTTTATTTTTTAATAATTATCACTTTAATTATATTTTCAAATACTATTGTATTAATTTTATTTTTCTGGTAGTTTTGGCACAGGTGATGGAAATTGGTCATTGAAACAGGTGATGGTTCATCGATGCAGATATTCATGGATATTGTTAATTCTAAATGGCTATTGCATTCTATAACAAGATCATGAAGATGTATTTGAAGGTGATGCCAATATACATTTTGCTAATTTTGCAAGCATCATGGACTTTTGTGATTTCATTCGTATTTAACATTCACAAAATGTGTATACATTAATGGTTCAATTATTTTAGTGTGTATCATTTTTGACCAGGCAAGTTATTTTAAAATTCTCATTAGATAATATAACTTGTATTATAATTTCGTTATAGTTTCAATGTGTACTATTTAGTAGTGCTCTCAGAATGACTACAAATGAGTATGAGTAATATAAAAAATTCACATTCCCACTAGAAAAGTGTCATTAACTTCAAAATGCTGGTTTTTCAGGACATTGTTTTACAACTAGAGTTCTGAATCAAGTTCATGGAGTGTGACAATTTGTAATTTTCTTTTGAAAGATTATTAATTTTTACTTTGGTTTCTAAGGAAAAAAGGTTTCAAGTTTTTCATAATTTAGGGTTCTCCACAGTGTGCTGTTTGTGGCAAATAGTAAGGATAACACTGCATTCTCAAACATGCAATGATTTTGGCTATTATTCATCTTCAAAATTGCCAGAGAAAAATATCTCAGATTGTGTTAATGATTCTTGGGCAAAGAAATGTCATTACTGTTGTAATAGTGTTGACCTTGATAATTTTCTGAAACATTTCCCTTGCCAAGTGAATAAAATACTTTCCTCTTGAAATAAAACAATTCAATATTACTAGACATGATTATCGTGCCCTTTAAAATGCTAAAACCTGCATACATATGCCAAATAAAATTTGACAAAACATGCACAATCAAATTTTAGCTTGGTATTTTTTTTCATTGTCATTTGAAACAGGAACACTAAACAATTTTTCAAAATTTTACTCAGTCAAATTCATCCTTTTGTGAGAAATGAATCTTTTTGAACATTCTACTACACCACCAGATGTAATTGGAGCATATTTGTAAGATGAAATCTGAGCCAATGTCAGATCAAATTCTGCATTTTCTGCTCTTGAATCACAATTTTTTTCTTTAAATTTCATAGAAATTTTAAATTGAATTTGAATTTATTGGTTTTTATAATTTTTCCTCAGCAGTCACACTGGCATGTCCAAACACAAATTTCAAAGACATTGTAATATCTTCAACAATATTTAATGACTTCAATAGAGGTAATCCTGCTGTTTTCAATTTCTGAATTGGTATAGGCAATTTTACAAAATTTAATTAAATATGCATTTTATTTTATTTTTTTATATACATGGTTTTATAACATATTTTATTTTATTTTTTTGCATGCAAGCAGACTGAGTCTGCACCTAATTATTTTCCCTTCCATTGTATCACTGTCAGTTACCAGTGATACTGAGTAGTGATCTATGTGTGTGTGAAATTAATCAATAGTATTCAAAGAATATAATCCTAAATTTTGAAGCAATCCAGAAAAGTATGCATTTAAAAAATAACTTGCCAAATTTAAAAGTCACTTCAGAACTGGTTATTAATTTGCTAAGAAAACTTATTATTTGACTCATCCAATAAAATGAAGGCCAATCATTTTGTCCCACGCTAAAGTGATGAGTCTTCTCCCACCTTACACAATACTAAAATTATGATTTATCCCGACCTCTCACTATATTTATTCGCTGTTATTGAGTGCACTTTCTTCTCTATAATTTTTTATTGTTGCATTCAGGTGATAATAACAATAGTTATGACATTAACTTGTTGGGAGTGTAGGATTTGTAAATGCAGGCCAATGAGCTTATTCATTGTCAAATGGGCAACGAGGTTTCTAAGCAATGAGATTGATTCAAATTGCAGACACAGCAGGTAAATCAATCCTGGGCAATACATTTTAATTCCACTTTTTAAATTAATTTAACTAATTTTATTTTATTTTATAGATTGTGTGTACATTTAGATTACAGAAATTGAAATAACAGAAGTACAAAATATAAATGTGATTTATGTTGGTGATTTCTTCCATATACTTTTTTGATTTTAACAGTATGTAAACTATTTATGAATTCATTGTAATTGTAAACTAAGTGTTAATTTTATGTAGATGAATTTTGTGCTAGTGAATGCACGAACCCTAAGTATAATGAAGGGACTAATAGAATTGAACTTTTAATAACCAAAATTAATATAAACATAAAACAAGAATATTAAATTTGTAAAATGAAAGGTTAAAAGAAATAAACAACAAATACATTCGAAAATAATTTTCAGCTACATATTTAGCCATAATTTAAATAAATCTTGGCGTTTTTATAAAATAAATGTGAATTAAATTTGTTTTTTGGGGATCAGTAATAAAAGTTGCTATTTAAATGTACTTGTGAAACAGTTTTAAAATAGTTTTGAAACAGTTATAAAACGTTTTTAAAATAATTTTGTAACAGTTATAAAATATTTTTGAAATAATTACTAATGACTGTAAACATGTTCTTAGTCTCCTTGTGTATTTAATCCACCTGATCACATAAATGATTAAGTGGTACATCAATGTTTCATTATCATTTGTTAGCTATTAAGTTTATGTCAATATATTTCATTCTATTGTGAGTTATGTTATATTTTACACAAATTTTACTTTACTAAATAAATATTTTAATGTTAAATTCTAATATTTTATTTTTAGGTCATGCTGTTTCAGAATATTATATATATATATATATATATATATATATATATATATATATATATATATATATATATATACACACACACACCTGATACCTGAATATATAAATGCATAATTTTTATGCAATTATTTCCGTTTTTACGGTGTCTGGTTGTGTAGGTAAATATACAGATCTGTTGTTGGATCAAAAATAATGAATATTCTATTAATAGCAAGTACTACGTATAACCCATCCTATACCCGTCAACGATCAGTAATTGTAACACCAATAAGAAATGCTTCAATATGGCAACACGTACGGCTGGCCCTTCAACCAGTATAGCTGTGCAAGCCAACACGGAAGGCCGGCTCCTTCTATCAGTTTCGCCCGGATGCGTCATGACGGTAGGCTGGATCCTCCAACCTGTGTTGCTCGCTTATGCCGAGCAGATAGCCAACTCTTCCAACAAGGTTGCTTGGACTCGGCAGCTTCTACCCGTGCACTCTGACAAGGTGAATTCAGACGAGTGCAACAAGGGACTCTTTACGATGCAACTTTTCGTTCCAACTATCTCCGTCACGAAACAGCAACAGTGAACCTGGTTGGGCCTATATTGTCATGCGTTCCCTTGATACAGTATAATGGATCAGGTATACTGCAACTGTTCTTTTTTCTCCGAGTACCGATAGGATGTCTCGAACGTGAGAAATTGACCTCCAAA
>BLKR01015779.1:0-50909 GCA_011170035.1 Teleogryllus occipitalis | reverse complement strand
AAGTCTCTGGACGGAGAGGATTATGGGCCACGGGGACGCTGGCCGGCGATAATCCCGGGCGGACAATCAGTTTTCACGCCTTCTCGTCTAAATTCGTTTCACAGCCAGCGAGGGCTGTGTTTTGGATATGATCAAATTATGTGAAGATCTCATTTCCCTGACATAATTTTGCTTAGAGAAATATGATGACAGTTTTGGCAATAACAGACGAACACTACCCTATGCCTTTTCCTTTTAGTTTTACGTTGCGTTTAGAATTCAGAAAAAATTCGCAGCAACATTGAAGCACACCGATACATTCTAAGCTTAGTATTCGTACCACCACCTCCTCCACCACCTCACACGGGACATCAAGAAAGAAGCGTGTACTTCTCTTCGAGTCTCATCTACTCAAGTTCAAGACAATTTTGAACTAGTGCGCGTATTTGGACACGTCCAGCAGCAGCAAGTGGATCATTCGCAAGATCAAGTCGAAGACAAGGTCGTGGCGTCGGCGGAGCACAAGCAAGAAGAGGACAAAGGGATTTCAGGTGTTCTATAGGTAATGGTATCGCCAAACAAAGGTAAGTGAGTTTACAAAAGCACGTACAACACACATTATCACAATTGTTTTGCTACAATTACTACGCGAAATCACCTCCCTACCAAACGTTCACACCAACATTTCAAAGGCTAGGAAGCGTTACAGTTTTGGAGTTTATTGCGCGCCTGGCTGGCTAGCAGAAAATGTAAAGCAATATTTTTTCATATGTAATTTTTATGTGGCTCTTTGGTCGATGATGCTATCGTTGGTTTCCTTTTCGGAAAGTGGGGCACACCGGTTTATTTTCAAACGCCTTCATCTTATTTTTGATTGGCATTTCACAAGCCAATTTTCCAAATTGTCTAGTCAGTATTATCTCCATTTTTTCTCCCTTATCTTAGAATCTGGTTGTCTACCCTAGCTTGACGAGAATTGCGTCCCCTCTAAGTCGCTAGGGGCAGAGGAACTTGGGTCACGGGGGCGCTGACCGCCGAAGTTTTCCCGTCCGGGCAACTAGCTTCTAAGTCTTCTGACACCCTTCCTTCCCTTTGTGACCAGTGAGCAGTAGTCTCACATAATTTAACAATTCAAGCTATAGCTACACACGGTTCCCAACTGATAAAATATTTCCACGGAAACCTGTCTCGTTACTAGGGGGGTTGTATAATTTTCGCGGTGTCCATGTCCCATGAGCGCGGGGCCCCCCCCTTCCGAATGGCACTTCGTGTGCTGTTCGGAAGGTGAGGGCCTCGCGCGCTGCAGTTTATGTGCAGGTGTGGCCGTGGTGGAGTGAGAGACGACTAGCGCCAGTACATCCTCGAGCAGACATGGAAACATGCAGAAATGGAGGCGTAGTTCACAGCCAGCCGCGTGAGCACGCAGATACTGGCGCATGTGGCAGCACGCAACACGATCACGATAAAGCAGGTGGGTCCTTTTTCCTCTCCTCCCCCGTTTGAAGAGTTTACAGACTTCATATTTGCAAGGCACGCGTACTCCTAATTTACACTTGAAAAACACTCTTCATTTCAGAACAGTAGCACAACTATAGTATGAGTAGCACTTTGTTTTCTATTCTCCTCAATTCGGTGGAATTTTCCTCCTGGCTTATCTCAATGCTAAGTGGAGACTGATTGGTCTAGTCTAGATGGACGAGAATTGCGCCCCCGCTAAGTCTCTGGACGGAGAGGATTATGGGCCACGGGGACGCTGGCCGGCGATAATCCCGGGCGGACAATCAGTTTTCACGCCTTCTCGTCTAAATTCGTTTCACAGCCAGCGAGGGCTGTGTTTTGGATATGATCAAATTATGTGAAGATCTCATTTCCCTGACATAATTTTGCTTAGAGAAATATGATGACAGTTTTGGCAATAACAGACGAACACTACCCTATGCCTTTTCCTTTTAGTTTTACGTTGCGTTTAGAATTCAGAAAAAATTCGCAGCAACATTGAAGCACACCGATACATTCTAAGCTTAGTATTCGTACCACCACCTCCTCCACCACCTCACACGGGACATCAAGAAAGAAGCGTGTACTTCTCTTCGAGTCTCATCTACTCAAGTTCAAGACAATTTTGAACTAGTGCGCGTATTTGGACACGTCCAGCAGCAGCAAGTGGATCATTCGCAAGATCAAGTCGAAGACAAGGTCGTGGCGTCGGCGGAGCACAAGCAAGAAGAGGACAAAGGGATTTCAGGTGTTCTATAGGTAATGGTATCGCCAAACAAAGGTAAGTGAGTTTACAAAAGCACGTACAACACACATTATCACAATTGTTTTGCTACAATTACTACGCGAAATCACCTCCCTACCAAACGTTCACACCAACATTTCAAAGGCTAGGAAGCGTTACAGTTTTGGAGTTTATTGCGCGCCTGGCTGGCTAGCAGAAAATGTAAAGCAATATTTTTTCATATGTAATTTTTATGTGGCTCTTTGGTCGATGATGCTATCGTTGGTTTCCTTTTCGGAAAGTGGGGCACACCGGTTTATTTTCAAACGCCTTCATCTTATTTTTGATTGGCATTTCACAAGCCAATTTTCCAAATTGTCTAGTCAGTATTATCTCCATTTTTTCTCCCTTATCTTAGAATCTGGTTGTCTACCCTAGCTTGACGAGAATTGCGTCCCCTCTAAGTCGCTAGGGGCAGAGGAACTTGGGTCACGGGGGCGCTGACCGTCGAAGTTTTCCCGTCCGGGCAACTAGCTTTAAGTCTTCTGACACCCTTCCTTCCCTTTGTGACCAGTGAGCAGTAGTCTCACATAATTTAACAATTCAAGCTATAGCTACACACGGTTCCCAACTGATAAAATATTTCCACGGAAACCTGTCTCGTTACTAGGGGGGGTGTATAATTTTCGCGGTGTCCATGTCCCATGAGCGCGGGGCCCCCACCTTCCGAATGGCACTTCGTGTGCTGTTCGGAAGGTGAGGGCCTCGCGCGCTGCAGTTTATGTGCAGGTGTGGCCGTGGTGGAGTGAGAGACGACTAGCGCCAGTACATCCTCGAGCAGACATGGAAACATGCAGAAATGGAGGCGTAGTTCACAGCCAGCCGCGTGAGCACGCAGATACTGGCGCATGTGGCAGCACGCAACACGATCACGATAAAGCAGGTGGGTCCTTTTTCCTCTCCTCCCCCGTTTGAAGAGTTTACAGACTTCATATTTGCAAGGCACGCGTACTCCTAATTTACACTTGAAAAACACTCTTCATTTCAGAACAGTAGCACAACTATAGTATGAGTAGCACTTTGTTTTCTATTCTCCTCAATTCGGTGGAATTTTCCTCCTGGCTTATCTCAATGCTAAGTGGAGACTGATTGGTCTAGTCTAGATGGACGAGAATTGCGCCCCCGCTAAGTCTCTGGACGGAGAGGATTATGGGCCACGGGGACGCTGGCCGGCGATAATCCCGGGCGGACAATCAGTTTTCACGCCTTCTCGTCTAAATTCGTTTCACAGCCAGCGAGGGCTGTGTTTTGGATATGATCAAATTATGTGAAGATCTCATTTCCCTGACATAATTTTGCTTAGAGAAATATGATGACAGTTTTGGCAATAACAGACGAACACTACCCTATGCCTTTTCCTTTTAGTTTTACGTTGCGTTTAGAATTCAGAAAAAAATTCGCAGCAACATTGAAGCACACCGATACATTCTAAGCTTAGTATTCGTACCACCACCTCCTCCACCACCTCACACGGGACATCAAGAAAGAAGCGTGTACTTCTCTTCGAGTCTCATCTACTCAAGTTCAAGACAATTTTGAACTAGTGCGCGTATTTGGACACGTCCAGCAGCAGCAAGTGGATCATTCGCAAGATCAAGTCGAAGACAAGGTCGTGGCGTCGGCGAAGCACAAGCAAGAAGAGGACAAAGGGATTTCAGGTGTTCTATAGGTAATGGTATCGCCAAACAAAGGTAAGTGAGTTTACAAAAGCACGTACAACACACATTATCACAATTGTTTTGCTACAATTACTACGCGAAATCACCTCCCTACCAAACGTTCACACCAACATTTCAAAGGCTAGGAAGCGTTACAGTTTTGGAGTTTATTGCGCGCCTGGCTGGCTAGCAGAAAATGTAAAGCAATATTTTTTCATATGTAATTTTTATGTGGCTCTTTGGTCGATGATGCTATCGTTGGTTTCCTTTTCGGAAAGTGGGGCACACCGGTTTATTTTCAAACGCCTTCATCTTATTTTTGATTGGCATTTCACAAGCCAATTTTCCAAATTGTCTAGTCAGTATTATCTCCATTTTTTCTCCCTTATCTTAGAATCTGGTTGTCTACCCTAGCTTGACGAGAATTGCGTCCCCTCTAAGTCGCTAGGGGCAGAGGAACTTGGGTCACGGGGGCGCTGACCGTCGAAGTTTTCCCGTCCGGGCAACTAGCTTCTAAGTCTTCTGACACCCTTCCTTCCCTTTGTGACCAGTGAGCAGTAGTCTCACATAATTTAACAATTCAAGCTATAGCTACACACGGTTCCCAACTGATAAAATATTTCCACGGAAACCTGTCTCGTTACTAGGGGGGTTGTATAATTTTCGCGGTGTCCATGTCCCATGAGCGCGGGGCCCCCACCTTCCGAATGGCACTTCGTGTGCTGTTCGGAAGGTGAGGGCCTCGCGCGCTGCAGTTTATGTGCAGGTGTGGCCGTGGTGGAGTGAGAGACGACTAGCGCCAGTACATCCTCGAGCAGACATGGAAACATGCAGAAATGGAGGCGTAGTTCACAGCCAGCCGCGTGAGCACGCAGATACTGGCGCATGTGGCAGCACGCAACACGATCACGATAAAGCAGGTGGGTCCTTTTTCCTCTCCTCCCCCGTTTGAAGAGTTTACAGACTTCATATTTGCAAGGCACGCGTACTCCTAATTTACACTTGAAAAACACTCTTCATTTCAGAACAGTAGCACAACTATAGTATGAGTAGCACTTTGTTTTCTATTCTCCTCAATTCGGTGGAATTTTCCTCCTGGCTTATCTCAATGCTAAGTGGAGACTGATTGGTCTAGTCTAGATGGACGAGAATTGCGCCCCCGCTAAGTCTCTGGACGGAGAGGATTATGGGCCACGGGGACGCTGGCCGGCGATAATCCCGGGCGGACAATCAGTTTTCACGCCTTCTCGTCTAAATTCGTTTCACAGCCAGCGAGGGCTGTGTTTTGGATATGATCAAATTATGTGAAGATCTCATTTCCCTGACATAATTTTGCTTAGAGAAATATGATGACAGTTTTGGCAATAACAGACGAACACTACCCTATGCCTTTTCCTTTTTGTATTACGTTCTTAATCCTTATGTCGTTTCGTGTTCATGTAATAATATCAGTTAAATTTTCTTGTGTTTTTGTGGTTTGTCGGTAGGAGCGCTGTTGGAATATTCTTTGGACATATTGCGCGCTCTGGTGGCTCTTTCGTCACTGTTCTTAGTTTATCGTGTTGGATGTGTTTCCTCCCGGACTTTGGGGAGGCGACTGAGTGTTTTTTTATAAAACTATCTTCTTGGCGGTCATATTTAAATTACAACCAATTGGAATACGTCAAATCACAGCTTCTTTGAGTACTATTCAGAACTTGTTCGGTTGCGTGTAGAAGTGTATTATCTTCGGGAAAATGTGGAATTTATTGTTTTGGTCTATGGTGTAATCTGGATGTGTAATAAGACAATGGAAATTAGTTAGTTTTTTTAATATTTATTTTAGTTTGTCCATGAGAGTTTTGTGTAAGCAATTGGTAAATGTTACTTACCCAATACTTGAAATATGATTTTATAATAAATGAGACTTGAATGGAAATTTTATTCTCGAGAAATGGTTTTATTTAATGACATTGGTGGGGTTTAGATAATTCGGTAATACGGCTTTTGTAATTGGTGTTTATTCCGTTGCGTACGTTATGCATTGCTGTTTTAATTGCGTTCTTATGTTGTTTTTAATATTGGAGTCGCAGAAAGATCAATGGCATTAGTACGTTATATTGATCTTTTCTTTTCGATATTTAGGTATTTAATATAAGCGCAAACATGGAATAACGTTTATTGGGTAGATTATTTGTAATAACAGATGAAATAATAATAATAATAATAATAATAATAATAATAATAACAATAATAATAATAATTCAAGCATTATATTTAGTAATGCTGCTCCTAGAAGGAAAAACCGTACTTAGTGGTAAATATACTACCATTGATTCAGAATCATGGAAATATATTAGTTTTATGAAAGTACATTATAGAAATCATTATTTACAACGAAGGGTATACCCGAATAAAGCGGTGAAATGTGTCCCCAAACCAAATCGATATTCTCGATTATCATATGACAAAGAATACAAAATGACAGCAGCCTCTTACGGCAATCTGTTGCAGAGATATGAGACACATGTTTTGCATGTTTAATTTTTCTCAGCATCTATTGCGTCTATCACGCTGAAAAAATGCAGACGGGGAAACATCATTCAATTTTAAGGTATTTGTGTCAACGAATTTTGACGCATAATTCATATATATATATATATATATATATATATATATATATATATATATATATATATATATATATATATATATATATAATGAAATTCATTTTCGATATGATAACGTTAGAGTATTCTCAATTTTTGCCCCTAAAATGGGTCTTATAACATTCTTTAACATTTATTTTTTCAGATGTTTCAACAATTTGGACGGTAGTGAATAAAATTAAACCCCATTTTTTCAGTTTAAAACATTTAAAATTCGTGCAAAAATGTGAAATTTGGCGTCAAACGTCGTTTACAAAAATACCTTCAAATTGAACTATGTTTACCCGTCTCTACAGTTTTTTTCAGTCTGATACACGCAATAGATGATGAGAAAAAATAAAACACGCAAAACACGTTTCTCGTTGTATCTCGGCAACAGATTGCTCGAGGAGGCTTATTTTTTTTTCTACATCATTTTGTATTATCTTTCATACGAGCATCGCGAATATCGATTTTGTTTTGGGGCACTTTTCTGCTAAAGCCTTTTGAAATTTTAAGTTGGCCACGCCATATCCCCTATGTCGCTATAACTAATAGCTAGACATCGGATGTTTAGGCACTAAAAAATCGTCTTTTAGGCGCCTAAAAAGGCACTGAAAAAGTCAAGAATAAGGAGGGAAAAGGCACTGTCAAAAGTTACATACACAATAAAATGGAAAATTGTAATTTTTGTAAATATTATTTTGCAAACTTAAGTGCACAAAACCAGTTCGTATATTTTGATGTAAAATTAGATTTACATATTTACAACTCTTCTACATTTTATTCTTAATAGTTTCCATTAACTAGTAATATTTACACATTACCAGTAACTTTTCAAGGATCACAATTTCAAATTTGCGACGACTGGGAGACAGAATCAGTTTGAATGCGGAGAAGGATATCTGAACGATGTGACTGGCATATATTTTAGCAGCCCAACACTAGCAACACTGAAACCTTCTGGGAATTTATATGTATTTCCACTTAAAATTTCGGTTCCCTCGGCGTATTGTCAATCGTCCATGTTCTCAGATCATGGCTAGTATTTGTGAAATAGGGAAATGGAGAAAAAGCAGTTGGTATACTTTCAGGAATTCTCTCGTAATTTTACATTTCAAGATGTGAATTGAAGGTTTCGTAATGAATGGTCACGTTGGACCATCGCCGATTTTCCGATATCTTAGCATTGTATATAAATATACTAAATAAAAGGCAAAAAAGTCCTAAAAAAGGTATTTATGCAAAAAATAGGCATTTATGCTAAAATAAGCAAAAATAAGCATTATAAAATTCCGTCATATGTCATCATTTGTCATGATTCGTGGACATATATTATCGGCCTTTAAATAAGTTCTCTAGAAAAAAATAGGCATTTCCCTAAACATCCGATGTCTACTAATAGCGCTTCTAATCGCTATATATAAATAGCGCTTGTTCGTCGCTGCCGCTTCCCTCTAGACCCTCCCAGAACGGGAGATTCGCAATAAACATTACTGCAAACGCGCACTCTATTCTCAAATATGGGGCCAGGCACCAGAGGCTAAGCAAACATTCAAAATGCAAAAAGAATCATTCGAACAATAACATATACAAAAAGATCAGTCCTGCAGACCTCAATTCCAGAAACTTAACATACTTCCACTGCCTTGTATATTAATTTACGAAGTTATCATGTTTGTAAAGAAAAATTTAGAAAACAACGACACATTTAACTCAAGCTTACACCCCTACAACACAAGGCAAGCATGTAACATTCATCAACCAATGTGCACAAGCATATTATACCAAAAGGGTACATTCTCTTCATGTATACAATTCTTCAACAAATTACCAATACATCTGAGAAACACAACAGGCTTACAAAACTTTAAGAATAAACTCAAACACTGCAATCTGATTTCAGGTGCTGCAGTAGGACTAGGTGTAGAAATACAAAATAACCTAGCCATAACCTGCCTCCTCCTCACCATTTCAAGATTTAAACAAGGAATGTATTAACACTGTTAATTCATAAGTAGTTGTTACCATAATTGTTATCATGTACTGTTAATATTACTATTAGTATTGTCATTATTATTATTATTATTTTATAAGTAATGCTATATATTAATATTTTTATTACAATTAGTAGTTGCAGTAAAATCACTATACCAAGTAAATGTTATTTAAAAAAACGAAACAGTTCAAATCATGCAATGTTAAATTATTTTAAATTAAATGATACTATGTCAAATGTTTCATTATTTTGCTACTAAAAATAATTATTTACTATATAATATCTTAAGATATCTGGAACAAGCATTGTAGTATAATCCCTAGGGCAATGTCCCCACCTTGATCAGATTCTTCTGTGCAGTTTCCCTGGGCCTTTGAGCAAATGCTGAGATGGCCCCTTGTTTTGCTTCTGGACATTAAATGTAATTTCACTCGCTGCACTCAAGAAGATGCATGCAACTGTACTCCTTCCATATACATCATATTTGACTCGTTATATACGTTTGTAATTGTATATGTGCCTCAATAATAATAATAATAATAATAATAATAATAATAATAATAATAATAATAATAATAATAATAATAATAATAATTATTATTATTTTATGTGTAATGCTATCTATAATAATCTATATATATTATTATTATTATTATTATTATTATTATTATTATTATTATTATTATTATTATTACCAATAAAAAAAGTTTAGGTATGCATATTACGAGTGTGTTTTGTTTGTGAGGGGAGTTTGGAAGAAGGTGAAGTGATTGTGGTGAAGACCAGACCTAAAGAGTTTGTGTTAGTTCAAAAATTGTTCTTGTGGGGGGGACGTGACTGGACCTCAACCTTGCCATGCAAAGTATATTAATCCAAAATTGATTTCTGCGTTAGTTTGAAAGGAAAGTGAGCAGGCTCAGCCAGGTATATCAACAGATCACATAATAGATACAATATCTGGGATCAGTGAGGTATCTACCACAATAGTAGGCTATATAATTTTAATATCACATGTAGCCAAACACGTGTTTCGGGAACACTCTTCCCATCCTCAGTGGTTCTACAATTTTAATTACATAAACAAATTAACACATGTATCAACATCAACCTATATACATAATCATTTCTAAACAAATGAACAATTAATTTCAAAACCTATTGTTTCCTATGTGGGAAAGAGAATGCGAATGGATTTATGGAATCACAAAAGGACTGTACATACAGAAATTGTGTGCACAAAATTATGAAGTTTTCCTTGATATCATCATAACACAGGTCTGCAACAAAGAGTATTTTTTTCATCTGCATAGGATATTTTTTGCTGAATTATGTTTTAAAGATCCCAGGTTATGAAAACGATTTCAAAAACATTCAGTTTGTTAAAAAAAAATGTGAATTTTTCCCACAGAAATTTGATGTAAGTGAATAATTATTATTGGCCTGGTATGGAAAGTAAAGTTTATTTCTCTGATGAATTGTATCATGGGTTGGGAATGGATTTTCATGTAATTACATGTTTTGGTAGGAAAAATATACACGCATTGAATAATTTTTTTGAGAGTTTGCAAGACTTACTGAATGATTTATAACTATTTTTTTTACATATTTTGGCATAATTACATATTTTTATATATTTTACCTTCTACTATATATTTCGTTACATTTTATATTTATACAACAAAATAGAACATTTCAAAAGTGCATTTTCAATATATATTACTTACAGGTTCATTTTTCAAATCAATGTAGTGCTGCTATGACTATATCTTCGCCATGAATTATCCATGCCCCCCCCCCCCCCCTCGCTTCTTGGAAACTGCGTTCTTTGAGTCAAGGAAGCGTGAATGTTCGTGAAGCAGATGTAATTTCAAATATATATATATATTTTTAAGCTTCTCATTAACACCATTATAGAATGAAACTAGTGTACAATTACTTCTGTAGAAGTAGAACTTTCTTTCAACCTCTCTGAATCCATGTTAAGATCTGATCGGTACTGTGCATGTAAAATGCTTATATTGAGGAATTTTAAACACTATAATGCATTTTTAGTTAACGTTTTCAATTTTTTTTGTATATTTTGGAAAAAATTAGTACACATATGTGTACATACTTTAAATTTTTTATTACAATAAATTCCGTTTCATAGTCATGAAACATGACAAGAAATGAATATTGGGAGCTTGAAATATTGTGTATGAGGCCAATTGATGAAGGAAGATTGTTGAGAGTTATATTAATAGAAAGGTATTATAATTTTGTATGACCATTAGAGACACTGAAGACTATTTTTGCTTTGTGATTGTTTTTAGTTTATTTAGAATTACTATTTTCTGTTGTATAATGGTTACAAATATTTTATACAATCTTGTTGTCAGTGAATGGCAGATGGAGGAGGGGGACATACCCTTCCCCCCAAAAAATGCGTAGAGTTTTTCTTTGTTATCTTCTTTTATTCGGAAAATTGATTTAAATATTTATGTTAGAATTATATATGTATTTGGCATTGAGTTATTGGGTCTGTATTTGGCATTATGTATGTGTGTATTGGGTCGGTAGTCCAACTTCTCTGGTCAGTTACTGGTATCCCCCTTGCCCGGGTCTAGTTAAATTCCCATGCTTGGGGTCAGAGCGCCATGAGGCAAACATGACGTATTCTATTCACTGTAACTAGCAAGATCCACCTGCTTGAGCTTTTCTTTTTCACACAGCTGCAGAAACTGGGACGATTTTAAAGGAAAGGTACAACTCTATTTTTACCTCGACTGGGAATTGAACCCAGGACCACAACAAGGGAAGTTAGTACACTGCCCATGAGCCATCCCAGAGGCTCTAGAATTATGTAATTATTGAAAAAAAAAACAATGCATACCATCATATTTCCATTGCAAAAATTATAAACAATATAATAACAAATATGTTTATTATTGGACAAAAATCAATGATCTCCCCCAACAATGATTGGCTGGATCCTCCCCTGTTGTCTGAGGACATCGTGTTGAAATAATGAAAGTTATTAAGTTATTAATTCAACTCATGCTGTAGCTAGGAATATTTTGATGTAACCTATGTTTTGAAAATTGTGATTTTGATGTTTAATTTCAGTATTTGTGCACTATTGATAAAAAGAACAATATTTTCATTTAAATTTTTTTTTTTTAAGTTTTAAATTATGAAATGTAGATTTTAAATTTTTTGATTGATTTACAGTATATACTTTTTACAATGGTAATTAAATACAGGAATATCATTTATTTTATTTTCAAAGTTCTGTAATGATTGCTTCTTTCCCAATAGAAAGGATCCTTATTTAGGAACCAACTTGTTTTTCTGTTTAGTATACCTTTTAGTTTTTGTTGGAATAATTTTGGAACAAATGAAGTTACAAAAGATGTGGTAAAATAAAGAAAATCACAAAGATTTAAATTGTAGAGAAATATTAGGTTTTCAAAATGCCAAATAATTCAGTGATAGAAATCTGTGGACTACAACAGCACATCTGTATGTAACATCTTAATAGAAACTAGTGGTGCTACAACAGCACATACTTTCTTGTATTGTTTGTAACAATCACTCAATATTATGTGAAACTCCCATTTAAAAAAAATGTTTATGACATTATTTAAAGATTAATTTTGCAGAGAAAATTTTATTAAGAAAAAAAATTAATGTTTAATATTGTTAATGTAGGAAGTTGCTAAAAATTGTTTAACTTTTGCAATTTTCAAAAATTAAGAGTTGAATGAAAATGAGACCTGCACCATTCCTATAAGAATGCTTTGCTAGAGGTTTCATGTATAGACCTCCCCCCCATCAAATATCAGTTTCAAATTTATGGGGCCGAGAATTTAGTCAGATTGATCAGGGTAATCAATTTTTGAGAATGTTGTCTGGTTTGTTTAGTCTCTGATGTTGACCAGAAACAGACAGACGTTTCGCCATCAACCAATTTTTTGGTATTGAGGTCCCACATTAGATTCTGATTGCACATGTTAAGGGAAACAATATAGGAATAAGAGTTATCTACTTTTTCAATATCAGCGCCTCACAATATCTTTCACTCTCACCCTATCTTTTCTGATGAAAAATCTCCATACTCCACGGCAGCATGACAATACTTTCTCTTTACTATGTAAGTACATAGTAGGCAAGAAAGAAAAAAAAACTCATCATTGCCTGGAATGAGTATTTGTAGAATGTTGAAGATTTAAGTCTATCGCTTACTAGTTTCCCCAAGTAAGCTATTCTGTAGACTAACCAGAGATAAGGATTTTGGAAAAATAAGAAAGCATGCCCACCAAAGGAAATCCATTTATGATCCTGGCAAATGGGTGGCTGACATAAATCATAAGGTTTTAAAGGTGTCCAACGTAAACAGGTTGTTATTATTTAAAAGACAGTAAGTATTAACAGGATTAACATTTTTCTCATGAAGTGACTTTAAATTTAATCAAGATAATTCTGATATTTTCAAACTTACTGAAATCTACAACCAATAAATCAGTCTTTATTCAGAGACTAATAACTAAACTAGACTAAAACTGAGCTTAGCTGCTATATGTCTGTGGTTGAGCAGAGGGAAAGGCCAATGTCAAGCAAAGAATGGATTGTCCACACTGAAGTTGAAGGGGGCATATGCAGCCAAGATCTAATGGTTTTACTACTTTTTATAGGAAACTAGTGGTGCTAAAACAGTATGTATTTTCTCGCATGTACTTTCATGCAAAATTACTAAAAAATACTCAAATTTTTGAGAAATTGCACATCACCTTATTTCAAAATCTATCTATAAGGAACAGATTTCATAAAAGGAAAAAATCTGTATATTTAATAGATGTAGAAAGTTAGGTGTAGGTTTAGTTGTAGGAAGACTTTTGAACTTTTGCAATTTTCAAAAAATCAGGATTTTCAACAAACATGAGAATTGAACCATTCTCTTAAACATCCTTCACACTATTCAACAACAAAATTTAATAAAAAATGATGGAGTCACTTTTTTTAAAATTTGAAAAATGTCCCTGGGGCTTCGTGTAAAGTACCCCCCAAAGTTAAAACATAGGTTTCAAATTCAAAGGGCCAGGACATCGGCTAGATCAATTGAGGATTATCAATTTTGGAGAAAATCGGCTAGGCTGGTTGTTAGTAGCTGCTAGCATTGTTCACAGAAGGACAGATATTCAGACAGACAGGCAGACAGACAGATGGATGGACGGACAGATGGATAGCCAGAATGATATTTTGCCATCATTCAATTTTCAGTAACAAGGACCGACAAAATATGGATTGTAGCTACCACGTGTTAGATGATTTTTTCTAAAATTATCAACTGGGTTTTTCTACTTTTACTTATCAGAGCCCTGTAATAAGTTTTTCTGCCAAAAATTCACTGTTTATTCACATTACGCATCACACATTTTTTCACAGTATTACGTAACTTTCTTTATATTGCATAAGCAGTAGTGAGAAAGGAAAAAAAATACTCGTATAACCAATGGTTAAAAAATTAATTTGGGCACAAATGTATTTTTCTAAGGTAAAATGTACATTTAGTCCAATTTTTCTTTAATGTTTTCGGAAGTTTGTTTTATTTTCTAAAAAATTCACTTGTATTAACTTAAGTGGTTAAAAAAATAATTCCTAAATACAAATGGAAATTTAGCATTAGCAAAGAATTTTTCTTCAAATGCTCATTATAAATTTTTGATATAGTGTGAATTTATTTGTATTTGTTGAATAATCTTTCACTTTTTATGCCATAATAGTATCTCTATAATCAGGAATTATAGGAACATGATGTTGTAATTCAAAACATTAAGGTCAATAATAAAAAGATCAGACACAAGCTCTTTCTTAAAAAATATACATAGTATTTTATTGTTCTTTTTGCTTTTTTCTTCCTTTTTGTAAATAATCGTTTTTAATCAAATCAATTCCAATCTTACAGTGTGAGGTGTTGCAAATATCTTTTTTAATATGCCCAACAAAATTTTTAAAGGTCACAAAATTTGCTACCTCATTAATTAAATGAAGAATGCCAATCTGAGTTTTGGATAGAGAACATCATAAACATCATTAAAAAAATATGCACACTCATTTCATACTTTTTAGTTGGTAACTTAATTTCTTAGTTCATAATGTTTGGAACTAGGAAATACATCTGTGATCAGCCTATATATAACTATGCCACTGGTTTAGGTGCTGGAGTGGGATAGATGCTAGGTCCACATTTGGCCTTGTGGTTCTGTACAATACACCTATGATCTGGAGAGCATGTCCAACTACAAGGACTTAAACATAAGCGATCTTGGCATGCTTGGTTGTCTGGACACCCTGCATCATCTGAAAATGAAAATGAGATTATGAATAAGAAATATGCAGCTTTCAACAAGATTTCTGGGCAAATTTCCCTCCACTTACAGAATTATTTTGTGCTTATGTTTTTCTTATTTAATATTTTCATTGTGGGAAATACTTATGAAATAAAACGTACTTTAGGAATGTGAAGTTCTTTGAATAGCTGAAGTGTTACTGATGATTATGTGTATAAGAAATCAATCAATTTGGTTTCATGCTTCATAGTTGCCAAACAATATCAAGCATTCCGAAAAATTTTGAGTGATTTTTGGAAAATTGTTGTTTTCTTGGGTATTTATGAGGATTGTAGAACACATAAATTTTGGGATTGGAAGTTTTAGCATCTCTTATGACACTAGAAAATAAGACTTGGAAAAGTTGATTGATCAACAAACTTCGTTCTCAGTGGGGAATTTGTGTTCAGTTAAATATTATTTTGCTGTTTCAGAAATGAATTATTTGAGCCCTTTAATGCAATAAAACTATTTCTTATTTGCACTTTGACCTTATTGTCCTAAAAAGTTCAAAAGTTAGACAATTTTGGATGAGAGGCAGCAAATATCAAAATTTTATGGTGAAGACATGGTGTCTGTTTTCATATAATAGAACATGCATGAAGAAAGACAGACTTATTAGGAGGGAAAACAGTCCTGAAAAAAAATTACTTTGAGTTACTATAACTTTTGGCATTATTGACTCTGATGTTAATTTAGTTATAAAAAGAGTAAGTAGCATTTGTGTTAAAAATTATATCAAAGCAGATTAGTTAGGGCAAAACCTAATGATTTTCTCACGTATGTACTTTGTTAGGGGAGTGCAACTGTATCCCCATTATAGGATCAAATAACTGATGAAGTTTAATAATTATGGCTGCTGATAATCATCTCCTATATTATTTCAGTATATAGATACCTTTTGCAGCATTCACACACAACCAATCTTCATAAATGAATCGTTTATTTCAGAAACCCGTCAAATGCCAAAATCCTCATTTCGAGAAAAGTAAGAAAAAGTGTTCTGGGGTTGGTTTTCCTGATTTTAAAATATATTTTTAGTATTAAAGCAGTTGATAAATGAGTAGTTTTCATGTAAATATTTTTCTTACTGTTTTCATAATATTTTTTAAAAAAATTTTAGACCCGTGCACTTGATGGGTTTCTGCAATACATGAAGAGATCACTTGTAGTGAAATTGTGAGTGTTGTTAATTATTGTTTATTGCAT
The DNA here is from genome assembly GCA_011170035.1 of Teleogryllus occipitalis. NCBI lineage: Eukaryota > Metazoa > Arthropoda > Insecta > Orthoptera > Gryllidae > Teleogryllus > Teleogryllus occipitalis. The sequence continues at coordinate 34,788 of BLKR01015779.1, read as the reverse complement.
TAGACAAAATAATTTTAGAAAATAAGAATTTTATTGAACAAAAATCTAGAAAAATCAGACTTATTATTTGTGAGCAATGAGTTCTCCCACTGCACTTCATTTTGAATTGTCATTTAAAGTTTTATCTCTCAGTTTAGCATTTAGCCTTTTACACACATCACAAACATCAACCAGAGACCGACCAAATAAATATCCAAGTTTTCATTAAAATATTTAATATAAAATCTGTACTTCCCTACATTGTCAGATCAGGATTGTCAGTGATGAACATCTCGTGCATTTTGGAGACATTCAGAGTAGCATCTGGATACTTTTAAGGTTTATTACGGTCGTGTGATTCTTTAACTACAAACTTCGAAATGTGGTCACAGGTACGAATACAAACAGCAGGATTATCCCAATACAGGATTATCACTCTGCTCTTCCCCTTACATCAGAAGGGGCCTTTATTTTTAAGCAATAACTGGCAAATCCTACTTACTCTGTCTCGTGAAATGTCATAAATAGAAACCGGAAAAATATGTAGTATTAACTGTCAAAATAAGTACATAAATATGTAATGAAATCAGTAAGAATATGTGATAAATATGTAAGATCGGATAAAATATGTAATATTAAAATTAACTTATTTTAAACACATTTACATAATACGAAATTACATTTACAAAGAAGTTCTAAACAAATTTTAAAAATAATACAAACGTCTTAAAAATCATTTGGAGAGCATAAATTAATGCACACTTTGCACCATACAACTTTCCCATTGGTGGCTTAATCTATTGCTATTCAGGGCTATTGTTTTGCAGCCAGACTAGACGCAACAGAAGACATCGCACAAACTATCTACGACCAGCAAACATCACTGCCCAGTGAAACACTCTCATTGAATGTTGAACGTCAGCGATCGCCAATGTTTCTCCAAAATTAAGGTTACAGGTCACGAATCGCGGCGTGAGTGGTCTTTCACACCTAAAGATGAGTCGGGTCAGTCCCAAAGAGTATATCATGGGTCAGTCCATACTCTCAGGGGTATATACTCTTTGTGTGAGTCCCTGTTGCGCACTCTCCGTCCCTGAGATAAATGAAGCAGACGCGCGGGACTGAGAACATCACGCGTTTTCACACTGAGTACCTGGAGGAGGCAGCACGCAGTACTAATGTAGGGAAAAAATGCTGATATTTTAAAAAAATATTTCTTTTCATAAAAAATACGTAAGAAAAGTGAATAAAATTAATATAATTAAAAATATTCTGTGAAAATACCAAAATATGTAAAATATGTAATCTAGTACCAAATATGTAAAAATAAGTAACGAAGAAATTGAGTATTGTGTTAGGACGGGGCCGTTTCGCCCAGATTACAAATTTGAGAACGGTAAGTAGAAAGACAAAAAATATGTAATTACATAAAAATCCGGTCTCTAGTCATGAATTTCGAGAAGAACATTCTCGCAAACTGGTTGTAATGTACCGTTTATCTTTAAGTGATAAACATATGAATGATTTTTCTTATTCGATATTGAAGGGTTATCATCCTCAAATTCCTTAAGATCTTTCTCATGACATAATAGTTCATTTTCATTTTATTCTCTAGAGATTAAAAATAATTCCACGACTTTTTTTATTAATATATGAAGAAAATTTAATATTCCATTTACAAGAAATGCCTTCCAGCTTTGTGTTTAGATCTCTACTTTCTAACCAGTGTACGAAACATGCATCGCCTTTCACCCTGGCATTGCGTATATTACGCTGAAGAACTCCGCGACTCCTTTTCCATACAGGTTCATCATCAGAACTTGACATGTTCTCATAAAAAATCACTTTTTCTTACTCACTAATCACAGCAAAATCAAATCACTCGCAAAAGAAACTTCAAAACGCCACTCTGAGCAGATGCTACTTACAACCTGAGAACAACAATCTCACTACTTTTAGAAGCGTTGATAGAGATCACGGCGACACTTACTGTACCTTTCTTAGAAAATTTTCCCTCCCGAATGTGTAACTTAACAGACCCCTGAGGTGGTGCTGATAACCCTTCAAGTAGCTGTGATAACATGTGACATCCTAATTCTCGTGGTTGTCCGCATGCGACCACTGCAGGGTTAAAAGAAAATTCCCTTTTGGTTTAGAGCAGAAATCCGTCAAACGACGTCGCTTGACGGGTTTCTGTTCTAAACACGATTTTTAGGGTCTTTTTAACTACATTGCCAGAGTTGCAAATAGCTGATTTCTGTACTATACGATGTGTTTATCCTCATATAACATTATCCTGTTGCTAACGCGTTTTTTTATATTTTTGGCGCTTGACGGGTTTCTGAAATAAACGATTCAAATGAGGTGTCAAAAGAAAAAGAATTTCACGGTGACGTTTGAATTTAAAAATATGAAGGGAAAAATTGCAGAAAGTATTAAACTTGAAATGAATAGACTCTTTGATTTGTGCATAGCACCATTAGTTTTAAGTGCCGATTATGCGAAAGATAAACGTTTTTGGAAAGGGTAGCATCGTGGACTATCGGGAGTCCGTCTGCAGCTGGTACATGTCAGGCAATGGAAGCTTGAGGAGAGGGGATACTGGGAGTTGGGTGGGGACAGCATGCTCCTATTTGGGTTTTGTTCGGCGGCTATTTGTTCGTGGCTATTAACTAAGCTAAGAATACGACACTTCATCGGATTTCAAAAATCTCTGTTTTGTTTCCTCGAAATATTAAAAAAAATCTGTTACTTCTGCGTGAGCACAATTGTATCGTCCGTTATCAACGTGAAAGTTGTCTTAGACAAAGATTAAAATCTCGATACGTGCAAATCTGTTGTACTCTAATTGCCGTAGTTTTCCTCGTTGAAGAAACTTTTGAAGAGGTAAAGTAATGTATGTGATAGTTCGGACATATTCGCAACCTACTGGCCACCACTGGTTAGGGTAGGGGCAGAGTAATGGCACTTGTGCTGTAATAGGTGTTAGTCAGTTGGTGTTTCGGCATTTTCTTGTTGTCTGAGGAAAGCAATTGCAAACTATCTCACTTCCTCCAAATTTCCTGGAACGTCTTATTGGTGTTATTGTGGTGGAGTATTGATCCAACCGTCTCGAAGGCAGTGGCGGACGGTGGGTTCAAAACTTGGGGAGGACAAATTTAGGCACGGATTCATCTTGTGAAATTGTGGCCTTCGGTTAACTGTTATTGGCGACATTCCAAATAAAAGAATTAGATTTAATATTTCTCTTGTTTTAGGATTACTTCTCCGCGAAAACGGCACTTCGAATAAAGATATTATTGTGTCCCCTGAAATACTGGTTCTGCCACACAATGGATCCCTTACAACCACAGTGCACCCGCTGTCTATGTTCACGACAAGTCTTCAAAGGAGGACGCCAGAAGCGCGAGAGCCTCCGTGCCAAACCAACTCCAAAGCTGGACAAAATGAAACTACTCTTTGTTATTGGTTGAGGGACGTTGTCATGGCAACAGGGGAGGCGCGCGTCAGCTTCGGCCGCCGGTATCCTGCAGGCACAAGTGGTGCTAGTACTAGGTGGTGCTACCTACGCCTAGAACTGCTTGGATCAATCTTGAGTTGTAACGCTATGTTTGCAGCAAGAGAAACGGCTTATTTTAAATGTTTACTCGCCTGCCGTAAACATTTATGTCAATTTTTGACTAAGTTAATTCTAACAATTTTTAAGTTCAAAAAATATAAATTATTTAGTGTTATTAATCTATTTTTTGGGAAGGCCTGGCCTTGCCGCCTCTGAAAATCCGCCACTGCCCAAAGGGCTGACGCATACTTACTGACACATTCTGGATCGCTTTCTAGGCGACATTGCTTGAACGGAGGCCGACCATAATAACCCGGATTACATACACACCGGCGACTCGTGCTGGAAGCACATTGGGCGTTGGGCCCGCATGTAGAGTCCCGACACTGTCCCGCTGTCAAAAAAGGAAGGACATTTTCACTTTACATATAGAGTATTCCACAACGTAGCGTAAATGTACGTCACATCGGAAGCTGGCCAGCTTACCATCCACGTTTGTTTATGTAATTTAGAAATATAACCATTACATCTTGGTTCAATATGAAATGGCGTGTGAAAGATAAAGACATAAATTCTTTAAAAACGAGCCGGATAAAATACAATTCAACTTATTATTCAGTTCAATAATAATGCATAAAGTTTGGGAAGAAGTAAAGCTACATTAATGCTACATTATTTGTATTTTTATTTAAATTTAATATTGTGAATATTTTGTAATTAAAATGATACTTACTAACACGTTTCATTGTTACTATCGATACTGCCCTTCATATTTTTATATTAAATATTTAGTTTCCGTGATAATGACTATTAGTATAATATGAAAATATTACCTGCAATACATGCCAGAGAAGCTACTACTAGGACAGGTAGCGTCAATCTTCGTTGAATGCTCATTTTAATCGTAGGCACTGCCCTCAGGGAATTTCAGATGGTTTGTAGATGTCCTAGTGAAAAAGATTCATGTTGATTTAAAAGCAGCGACTTATTTGACGTAAAAATGTGTTGGCATAGAATTTATTCTAGATCCCTAGTTTCAACGCATACTAAACTTCTCTTTAAAAAACACTTCACATTTTACACAATACATTATATTCAAACTTCACCTTTTCTTTCAAATGTAGAGCCATTAGAAAACCTAAATGTTGGGAGAATTATAGCACAGTAGGGAGTGAGAGAAAGAGTGAGGGAGGGAGAAAAAGAGAGGAGGAGAGACAGACAGGCAAACAGACACACAAATACACACACGGGGTATAATTTCTGATTAAAGCAGCAATAGATGATTTTCATAAGAGTCGCTATGAAATAAGAACCCTCGTTGATGTCAAAGCTTTCTCAAGAAGTTTACCGATTCTTTCTTCCCAACTTTGCGGACGGCGGAGCACGCCGCGAGCGCGAAACCGATTTCTTAGTCATTAGAGAATACTAAGAGTAGTATTTCGCGGGCCCTTCACGAACTACGAGAATTTCGTATTTTTACTTTCTCCTATACATACGTATATACAGGAGTAATATATGTAGTATAGAGAAAGTTAATGCTGTGGAAAATCGACTTCGAGATTTCAACGGAAATACGCGTTTGGGGGTCCTCTGATACCGAAAAAGTTGTTTCTTTTCAAAACGTCCGTCCATCTGACTGTGTCTGTCTGTTTGTCAGTCCGTCCGTCTGTCTGTTTGTGTGTCCGTCTGTGAACACTACTAGCGCCTAAACCACGAGCTTTTCCAAATTAAAGAATCCCCTGTCGATTTGGCTCTAGTTGAAGCTTTGAAATTTTGAAAAACATTTTTTTAAAATTTGGGGGTACTTTATATGAAGCCCCCCAGTCAATTTTCGAAATTTTCTCAAAAATGGCTCCAAATTTTTCTTTAAATTTCTTGAATGAGTAAGAGTAAAAAGTCAATTTCTTGAGTGAATAGAGTAAGGATAAAGGTGGCGTATGTCTGATTTTTACAGTGTTATCTTTGAATTTTCGAAAATTGCAAAAGTTTGAAATTTTTTTGCGTCTTCCTACAACTATGAAATTGAAGACAGATTTTTGCTTCAAATGAAATTTGTTGCCCATAAATAGTTCTTTCATTAAGGCCATGTAGAAGTTTTTGAAAATTTTAGTAGTTTTTGTGCAATAGAGCGTGCAATATTTGCAATTATAAAAAAGTACAAAAACAAGATTTTCTCAAAAACGACTCCAAACTTTTTCTTTAAATTTTTGGTGGGGCCCAACAACCCTATCCGACGACATAAACGCCATGTGTCTCTATTGTTTTGTTAAAAAAAAATACAAAAATGTATTTTTTTACTTGTTTCTGACGTCGGTAATATTTACATTAAAGGCAATTTCTTCACATTATTAGATTTATGAGTACATGTGCTTTAAATAGTGCCAAATAAAGTTTCTCGAAAACTCAACAGTTTCTGTAAAAATTAGCTCAAAATTCAGAATTTTCAGAAACGCTCAAACGTTATTTTCTCAGAAGTATTTTCTTCATTTTTTCCAAATAGATTTTCAAAAATTACACAAATGTAATACTATTCACATTATATATCACATTATTTAATTACACACATTCCATCGTTAATATTCACATTTCCATCGATTTGTATACATTAGTGAATTTGTGAGTGGAAGTGTATCAAATGATACCAAACGAAGTTTTTCGAAAACTCAATAGATTCCTGTGAAATGGAGCTTCAAATTTCGCATTTACAGTAATGATTAATCGCCATATTCTTAAAAACTGCTTCAAAATTTTCAATGAAAATTTATATTTAGGACGAGGTTTTACTCTTCTTTAATATTCTTTAAGTAATATTTCGGTTCTACTATTAAGAAACGAAAAGTTGAGAAAATGTACAAAAGTAATAATAATAAAAAAACACTTTGGGCGACGATAGATGGCAACTGACCTGAGAATGGAGCAAGACCTTAAATCCAGTTCACACAAAGGAAATTAGAAAAAAATGCTACGAGAAAGTCTGTGCCATTCTGTAGCACCTCTAGTTTAGACCTGCTCTCAGAATGTGATTTTGATGTCTAGTTGACTATTCCGTTTGAAGGGGGCGGAAAGTGTGTTTCGCGAGTAAGTAAATGGCCATATATATTTGAAACTAGCCGAAAGGAGATATGTGATCCTAAACAACCAACTCTGTGAAGCAGTTTTTATGAAATGTGAGTAAAATAAATGTGTGGAATGATTTGTCTACATCTAATTCGATTTTTCTACTTCCAATAATTCAAGTGTTATTTGTTAAAACGTTGTATTTTGAAGTTTAAGATAATTAAATGACAATGATTAATGATATTTATACTTAATGATGTATTTAACGACCAATTTTTGGCCGGAACCATTAATCACCGCTTAAGATAGGTTTCACTGCACTTGATATTATAACTTGTCAACTTGTGCTATCTTATTTGTTAGCTATCTTACATCTCTCTTACAAAAGCCGATCAAATGTGACCTTCAGTGTACCAGGAAAAGGCGAAGCTCATAATTACACATCGTATGATCAGCAAGTCTGTTTCAAACGTAGTGGTGTGTCCAGTAATGTTTTACTGTTTGCTTTGAACGTAAATCCTGAAATAAATAAGGCATGTACAAATTAATTTAAGTAGGGGATGAAAGACGAGGTAACAACGAGCTGTTAATTTTTTTTACTGTGCTGCATTTTGGAGAATCTCGCACATTTCGAGGGACTAACCGAAACATTTTTGATGAGAGATAATTCATTTTTTGAAGTTTCGAACAAAATGGACCGTGCACGACTATAAGAGTATTCATGGAAAGGTAAGTACTCATTAAGGATATAGACGAAATTGGAGAACTTCAACTCACTACGTCGGAGTTGGAAATGCACGTTGTGATCACTCTCAGTTTTAGTCCCGAAAGGTGTGCAATTTGAAAAGCAATTCTTACGAAGTAAGTGCGAGGAAGTAAAAATCGTCGTTGGGAAGTTACAGGTTGCAACCTACCTAAGGAGATAATGAGCTTCACTGTAAGTTAACGTAATTGCAAATTCGAATAAGATACTATTTAAAGCCAAGTAAAAACGTTTCCTTTCCCTGCAATCCTTCATACAAGAATGTCACAACAGTTGCCCACCGTATTTTGTGGCAAAAGTGGGAGGTTGTCGTGGATTAATACAAAAGTGCATTAACCACGTGGTTAGGGCTCCCGTTTGGTGGCTCCCTAAGTATTTAAAAGAAAATTTGTAATATATACATCATATTTTGGTATCTTAAAAACTTTGGAAATAATGTTTACTATTAATATTAACCATACAAAAAACTTCATAAAATCGAATCACATTCACATTAAATCAAATTTTTGCAATTTTCAAAAATTCAGAGAGTTCAACGACAATGAGACTTACGCCATTTTTAAGCATACTTTGCTATATCCGTAAAAAATATTTAAAGAAACACTTTGGACCCGTCTTTTAAAAAAAATGAATTGCAATAACTTTAAGCGTAAATTAATAAAAAAATACTCGTTTTCAACATGAACATTTTTAAAGATCTAAGTTTTTAGTTCAGATTTTAAGAAAACAAATCGTTTATCAATATTGTACTTTGGCAATGTTAATTTTTTTTGCAATTTTCGACAAAACAGATAGTTCGCCAAAAATGGGACCATCACCTCTTTCTTTATCGTCCTTTGGTCAATCCAAGGAAAAAATAAAGAAAAAATTAAGAGCTGTGTTTGGGAAAATTGTTTAAAATGATGTATATTTCTCGTAAAATTACGAGAAAACTACTCATATTTTCGAAAAATTGTAAATGAACATACTTCAAGATGTCTTTGAACAACAGATTTCATTAAGAAAAATTCTATCTTGAATAATGTAGTTGTTGGAAGATGCCGAAAAAATTTAGAACGTTTGCAATTTTCCAACATTCTGTGATTTTAATGAAAATGAAACTTGCACGATTTTTAAAGAATTCTCTACGCTATCACAAAATAAAGTTTAATAAAAAATTCGGAGCCATTTTTGAGAAAATTTAGAAAATGTTGAGGCTTCGTGTAATGTATCTTCCGAAATCCATATATCCATTGAAGCCCACAGAACCTCGAGTCTAGGATCCATGAATTTTGAAGAAAATGGTTTGAACGGTTTAGGCGCTAGCCACAGACAGACGGTTTTGCCGTCTGTTGATTTTTGGGTATTAAGGACTCACAAAACGAGAATTCAGACTACACAACGGATATAGAAGTAATTTACTACCTTCAGAAATACGATTTATCCACTTTTTCTTTACTGCTGCCCGACAATACGAGATTTTCTGTCGAAAAATCGCCGATTTCCGTCACACGATTACAATACTTTTTTTTTTTTCTACGTATGTGCTTAGTAAGGCGAGAAAGAAAAAATGGAGCACGGCAATATAGACCAAGAATATTTAAAATTAGCGCGGGCGTGCGCGTATGTGTGTGCGTGCGCGCGCGTGAGTTTTGTGTTCATTATTCTAATTACAATTTTATAAACTACAAATGTATTTTCATTCTTATTTTGGTTAGTTACTTTAAATATTTCAGAATTATTAGGGGGCTCTTTTTTTGTTCTCACTTAACCTATTAACACAACCGCGCTGCAATGCTTTTGCGATCACGGTTAAATCGACATCTGGCAATCAGAAATAAATATATATATATATATATATATATATATATATATATATATATATATATATCGCTTAGGATCTAAAAGAAATAAATTCGCAAAATATAGCAAAAGGGGCGAGTTTGAGTGGACCAGAAATGTACGTCCTCAAAAAAGGACGCTGGGCAAGTTATAAATCCGATCCTGATCGTTTGTGTTGTGAACGTTGTGAATTTAATTATCGACTGTCGTCTTCGAAGGTCGTAAGCTGTGCCTGCGAAGGTCACTGTAAGCTGTGCCTGCGGTTTCCATCGCACTCCGTCGACGTGCCATCCACTCACCTGGCGAGGCGGCGGCGTACGGGCGGGTGCACGACCGATGCACGGCTCCTGGCGGGTGTGGTGTGCTCGAGGTCGCTGCACCAGGCCTGCCTTATATCGGAGCTCGCGACGCGGTGGCGGCGTTGCGTCGCGGCGTGCAACCGACACCTCTCGGGAAGCCCCCGACGCGGCGCGGCACCGAGAGCTGGCGAGCCGCTTCCGAGAACGCAGAGCCGCGGCGGGGACCCCCCTGCGGGCGATCGGGTGGCCTGAGTACCCGGCGCTGCTGCGCATTTGCATGATGCAAAGCAGAGCTACCGGGAGCGGTTGCTGATGTCACTGCAACGCCTTTGACCGGGAGGTCGTAGGTTCGAGTCCTGACAGCGGCAGGATTTTCGACACTAGCTTTTCAGCTAGGTTGAATTCAGACGCTGTCTGGAGGAGAATTATAGCGGCCGGCTGCTCTGAGCGGTAGTTTTCCGTGGGTTCTCCGATCACCATGCGAATGCCGAAGCAGTACTCTAACAAACGGGCCACGGACCGCGCGCCATCTTTCCTTCCTCTTCCTTGTCCTATCCTCTCCCCTTGCTCACACACACTTACACTAACATGCACTACACTACCGCATATTCCGGGAGACCGGTCGGCTGTTTAGAGCTTCTCCCGACTGGGGCGGTGCTCCGCTGGTGGGAGAGTCCTGGTTAGGGAGAAACCCCGCTAGCCGGCGGTAGGTCGGCGCCGGATCTAGCCATCAAGCGGGGGAAGATCACCGCCATCTCCCGAGGAATACATGCACTACACTTCCGGGGGTAATGACCTAAGCTGTTTACGCGCCCGGAATCACTAACAACCAACCTACCAAAGCAGAGCTGCCAACAGTCACCATTTTTCTTTTTTTTAATTTAAGGTCGCAACCAACATCTAGGTCATTAGCGACCACTATTGGAGTTAACGTTATGGTAACTGTGAAGATGAAAGGATATGATGTTAAGGGGTGAAAGGACGAACATAAAGAGAACCGTGCCCGAGGCGGGACTCGAACCTGCAACCCTTCGGTCCGAGATCGCTATAACACTATATTGCCTTAGCGATCTCGGCCACCGGATCGGCAGTCACCATTCTTTAACGCTACCAGGCGTGATTGATTGCTCGATTGATTAGTGATTCCAGGCGCGTCAACTATTGAGGTCATTAGTCCCATATGTGTAGTGCATGTTTGTCATCGAGATAGTGGTGGCGGTGATCTTCCCCCACTGGATGGCGGGATCCGGCGCCGACCTACCGTCGACTAGCGGGGTTTTCCCCAACCAGGTATTTCCCACCAGTGGGGCACCGCCCCAGCCGGGACAAGTTCTAAGTCCCCGACCGGTCTCCCGGCATGTGTGGTAGGGTAATGCATGTTAGTGTGTGTGTGTGTGGGCGGGGGGTGAGGTTAGGACCAGGAAGAGCAAGGAAAGATCGCGCGTGGTCCATGGCCCGTTTGTTAGAGTACTGCTCCGGCATTCGCCAGGTGTCCTGGGGTGGTAATAGCTATTAACATTCCTAGTAAAATTATGGTCCTCGCGGTTTAGCTCGTTGGTCAGCGTGCTCGCTTTCCATGACGCAACCCCGGGGTCGATTGCTGGTCAGTTAAGATTATAATGTACGTTTTCCTTGCAATGTCCCAGTATATGTTGCTGTGTGACGATGAGAAAACTCGCTTCTCAGGCTGAGAAGACCAGAATACGGTGTGGGGGTGTACCTCCTTAACCCATGGCCGCGAGGCCGGGACGCTGCTGGTAGACCACGGCCCGTACACGGACTGTCGCGCCAAGTACAGACAGTACAGTTGTACTTGTGTTATTACTGTAAAGGATAAAAATTAAAAATCAAGGCGGAGCGTAGTGGAGCCGAGATTTTAATTTGGACGAGGCAGTAATAACACTGTAACATTTCGTGGTATTGTCAGTATTTTACCGGTCACCATAAAAATCTCATGATTTATGCGATACGACATTACTGCGATAGTAAAACTTGTATATTGTATGTGTAGTATGTATAGTATATTGAGATAGTAAACAAATAAATTCTGATGCTGCGGCACGTTAGTACGTTATTGCGAAGTTGCTTGCTTTTCTTTTGAAACATCTTTTGAAACAATATTCGTCTACCGTGGTTCGAAAAAGATGGACGAAAATAATTCACCTGAACCCACAGATACCTAAAGAAATGACTTTCGGTGAGGAAATTGGCGCGTTGATTTCCTGTGGCTACACCTTCACATCGTCAGTAAATATGATTACCGGAAAAGAATCTCATTTGGTGGAATGCCAGGAAAATTAGGTTAATTTACCTAACATACATTTTTCTAGTTGTACTATCAATAATATTAGAATTAACCATAATTATCTCCAAAAATAATGAGTTTCCTTTATTCTGAAATGTTTGAATCTGATTATTTTGGTACATGGATATGTTTTTTTCTTAATAAACAGTTGACTGGCGATGAATCGATGGTTGTTTTTTTACGTTGCTAAGGATGTTAAATTTCTTAACGTATAGGAAGGTACAAGTGCTCTTAACAAACCTGTGGAGTAAAAAAATAAAAAAAATGTGAATGTTAAAAAAATATTTAATTTATTTTAATCATTTAGCTTTATTGCCAAGAAACGACTAAACAACGAGTTATTTGCATGGCGGTTAAAAGCGGTAACCATAGAGTTAAAATGGGCAAAGTGATTATTCGTGTTTAGATTTCAGAAACCGTAGAAAAAGCTCATTTTAACGAAACTGAAGAGCAATAATCTTGTAAAACATGTGCTATTTAGTGCACTGTTTAAGGTATATTCACGTATTTCTAGTACAATAAGACAAAATTATTCACAAAAACAAGCAAAGATTGTAAAAGGTCAATAACATATTCAGGACTTTTCATTGCCTTCATGAAATGTACAATTACTTAATATTTTAGACTTCTTTGGTCTGTTCATGATTGTGATTTTAAAAATTCAGTAACCAAAGGATAGATAAGGAAGACTCAAGCCAGGTTTGTTCATATTTTACAACAAGTCAAATGAACATTTAAGTGTCACTATTTGGTTTGTAAACTTATCTGTGATTGGTCAAGAACCTGTATCATAATGAAATCTATGTCGTAATGTGTATCATTATGCCACTAGTTGTAGCCAACAAATGACAGCATTATACAATGGGAGTAGAAAAACACTATTCATGTATTACGAATTTTAAATTCTATAATTTAATATTCAAAATATATTTTCTGAAACTATTATGGTTGTGAAAAAATAGCATAAACACATCGGGAGAGAAATTATTTTTTCTTCGGTAAACTTGTAGCCATCGGGCTACGATTACACCTTGGGAAAATATAATGCATTTCTCTACCTTGATGTATAATCTCCTATATTTTTTCACGTTATCTACATTTTTTAATTTAAGTGTAAGAATTAGAGATTGGATTAGAAAGAAAGAGTACATATAATTTAATTTAAGGGTAAGAATTCCACATTTTGACAAAAGTCAGGTAGGCCAACACAAGCAACGACATTACGTCAACAGAAAGAAGAAAATATGATAACAATCCAGAAAAATTGAGTCGAGCTGTTTCCTTTGTTTTCCGGATTATTACAGATAGTATTTACTTCTGATCATATTTAAAATTCCCTTGCTACAATTTATATGCTCTCCGCTTGTTTATGGGCCGCACTGTAAAAATGCGTAATGAAAAAACCTATTTGTTTCTAGAGATGTAACAAATGATCGATATTGCAGTATTTCACTAGAACTGTGATGAAAAATTGCGTCAGTGTTTCGTGGGAATTTGCTTATAGAAAACGATCGGATTAAAGATGTGCAAGGTCAGGGATACAAGATTCATCAAGTCCATTATCAATTAGAAGAATTCACTAGAAACTGATGTAGAAATGCTCATTAGAGAAAGAAATTTATAGTAATAAAAAACTATTCAAATCAAAATTCTGTGCTATTACAACATGCAATTTTATGCATTTAATATATGCAAAAAATATAGCTCTTATATACTTTAGTTTGGTCGGAAGAATCATAATCGGCAATGTAACTCGCTGAGTAATAACGGTGGGAGAATTTGGGTATTCTTCCACTCCTAGTACTCCAGATGCTTCAGAATAACAGCTCATTATTCAGTGAATTCATTTTCTAAAACAGAATTGCTTTTATCTCCTTATTTTCATTTCTAGAATGTGATCTAGTGGTACTACATAAGCACATACCTTTTTTATATGATGTTTGACACATTTCACTTGTAATACTTCTGCTGGTCATAAATTATTTACAGACATTAAATGGACAGAACAACACTAGACTTAAATTTGACATAGTTTTATTAAACTCTCTTATTGTTTTTTCCATGACAAGTAAAGGGATGATACGAAATTATAGTAGTGACTGGGCAATTATAAATAATTGTGAACGATATGTTTTATATCAAAGTGGAATTACTAAGTAATATATCCTGCAAAAAAAGTTCACAATCTGAAATCACGTATGGGCTATCATGTCGACCCTCGGAATGTAAACATTCTGTGGACATAAGCTACTGTCACCAAAAATTTCTTATCGAAATAGTAGGACAGTTATTAAATATTAATAAGATCAATGAGCCAGGCACGGACCGGTAAATGTTAATAAACTGTATTAAATAAGTAGGAATGAGGAATCGCGTGTCCCTGTATCATTTCAATCTTTTCCCTTGTAGGTACCAAGCTTTCCCAACCGTAGATCAGCATGATAATTGCAATAGTTTTGCATATTTTTATTCGAGTTTTTCTTGCCTCATTTTATTTTTTAGGGTGTTGTGAATGGTTCACATATTTTTTGGAACAAAAGTTTGTTTTCTTTGTCTCTATCTTTCTGGTCAGTTATTATACACCGTAAATAAGTAAAGGAGGAGATTTGTTCATATATTTTGTGGACCTAACTGGTGTCTTACCCCAAAATGCCATTGCTTTTGTTTTCTCTCTTGATATCTGAATGGGATATTTTTTACATATCTGATGGAGACGGTGAATAGAGCGTTTTAAGTCATTTTCTGTCCCTATTATTATTATTATTATTATTATTATTATTATTATTATTATTATTATTAAAACAGCATTAACTGCATATAATAAAATATTTAAAATAATTTATTAATTTTATTGTTAATTTTATTCCTGCGTTATTATTTTGTTTCCATTTTTGGATGATGTCGTTAATGTGCATTGTGTAATTCCTTTATTTACTGCATGCGGCAAGGTAAGTAAGGTATGAAGATCCCAACGAGTAACAAAATATTAAAAGGAATGTTAATAAAAATCATTGATTATAAAATAGGAACGTGAGCTACATAAATGAGACAACTGAACTACATAAATGTGGATACACGAAATATTTGTGTTGATAGAAAAGGTTTGCGAGTATATGGACAGATCAAATTAATTAAATTAATAAGAATAAGAATTATATCAGGTTCATTTCAAATGGCTTTCCTAATGTGCAGTCGATTTAAGAAATTAATATTTAATAGAACTGATAAGAACCATTTCAGAAGGCATTCTCTGCTGTCGACCTTCCCTCAATAAAGCCACTTTGTTCTTCTAGTAATGTTTTGGTTGTTTTTAGTATCGTGTTTACTATTCGGGCGTATTGCTTGTACTTTTAGATAGCTAATTCCTCTGATTTTTTACATTTCTTTCTGCCACCATTTTACTTTCTCGCTACGGAGTAGAGAGGAAGTTACGTAATGCTGCGCGAAAAAGGTCAAATTTTCGGCAGAAAAACTCTTATTACAGGGCCCTGGTAACAAAAACGGGGATAAATCCAATTGCTAAATTTAGAGAAAAAAATCCTTTAACGCGTGATGTACCCAGAATCCACGTTTTGTGGGTCCTTGATACCGAAAACTTGAATGACAAAAAACGTCTGTCGGTCCGTCTGTTCGTCTGATCGTCCGCCTGTAAACAAAAACTAGTGGCTACACCGTTCAGCCGATTTTCTCTAAAATGGATATTTCCCAATCGATCTGGCTGATGTTGCGGTACCTTGAACTTGAAACCAATTATGTAATTTTTGGGGGTACTTCACATGAAGCCCCAGGGACATTTTCAAAATTAAAAAAAAAGGCTCCATCGATTTTGATTAAATTTTGTGGTTAGTGTGAAGAACGTTTAAGAGAATGGTCTCATTTATTTTAAGACAATAATACTAATAAATATGTTAAAAATGTTAACAATAAGAGCAATAATAACAATAGCATTAACTCTACATTTTATGGCTGTACTGCACAGTTATTTTAAACTAATAAATACACGAGTTACAAACACTTCACTTCACAAAATTTGCACTTCACTTCTCTTTCTCCTTGTCTGTTGCACTGCTCTTCACTACGTCACCACACTTCAATACAAAAGCTACTTTCATTATAATTATATTAATGACACAACGCATTTAATAGTAATTATCACAACACTAATAATAACAATAGCAATAATAAAACCCAACTAAATATATTTGTATATTTTGGTATTATTCTTAAACAACTGTTGTACACTTTTTATACTGTACTATGTTAATACAGTATGCGTGAAGACTGTTTTGCTAATACGAGTGTATTTTACTTATTGTTCTTGAGCAGAGTGCTGGCTGCTTTTTGGGGAAGCCTTTGGTGTGGTTTTGTTCAGCAGCATTTTTTCTGCATCAGACCACTAGTAAATTACAAACAATAAAAAATAATATGAAATAAATAAACAAATAAATAACAATACAAAATAAACAAATAAATAAATATACTAATAAATGAAGTTATTTCACCATAAAAAAACAATATGTTTCGTAAAATCTGCCAGTGAATGACCCCGCCTTCTCATCGTGAAACCTTGTGCACTCCACTTCCTGCCACCTTGCTGAGCGTAGACGGACGAGTAGTGGGCGTTGTTTACCTTCTCGCGTGCACTTTGACTCGGCCTGGTGACCGACACCGCCGCCGACGCGTCGAGTCGACCCACATGACGTCACTGGCACGCTGCCAAGTAAGGAAGGGCGTGCGCCGCAACCTGCGCTCACCCGGGCTCGACCCTGCTGTCGCAGGAGCAGGAGCGTCTCACAGGCCTCTCTATTTCCATTTCTGTCTGTCTGTCTGTCTGTCTCTCTCTTTCTTTTTCTCTCTCTTTTTCTGTCTCTATCTCTCCCTGTCCCTGTCTCTGTCTCTCTCTCCCTCTCTCGCTCTCTCCCCCTCTTTCTCCAGGAGCGTCTCATAGACCTCTCTACCTCTATTTCTGTCTGTCTGTCTGTCTCTCTTTCTTTTTCTCTCTCTTTTTCTATGTCTCTATCTCTCTCTGTCCCTGTCTCTGTCTCTCTCTCCCTCTCTCGCTCTCTCCCCCTCTCTCTCCCCCTCCATCTCTCTATCTCTAACCCCCCCTGACCCCCCCCCGCGAACAGGAATGGCGTGTGGAAAAAGGAACGCCCTCTGACCTAGTTTTGCAGCTTTCGAAAATTTGCGTTTAGCGCTTGCGTTGTTTATAGACAGACTGACAAACGTTTTGCCGTCACTCAATTTCTCAGCATCAAGGTCCCCCAAAAAATGGATTCTGGCTTCATCACATGATAGAGGAATTTTTTAAATAAATTTAGCAACTGGGTTTATCAACATTTTCGTTACCAGGGCTCTGTAATAAGAGTTTTTCTGCCGAAAATTCGCCGTTTTTTCGCGCAGCTACATAACTTTCTCTGCACTCCGTAGGGAGAAAGTAATAAAAAATACAGTATTGTGTACACACACACACACACACACACACATATATATATATATATGTATATATATATATATATATATATATATATATATATATATAATTTCGTGTATATTTTTGTGCGACATACATTTAAAAAGAATGCATTATACATTTTTTAAATATGAATTACGTTAACAGTTCTTGTGTATTGTTAATCAAATAATTAATTTTAAGTGTTTATGAACTTACATGCATTTGTGTTGGAAAACGTATTGGGAACCATGTATTCAGCGGGAGTGCTGGGCACGTGTTTGTTAGTAGTTTGGAGAGGTGTCATCATCTAGGAGTCATTGTTGCCTTCTCATGGTTGGAAGATACCGTTAGGCCTCCTTCCACCTCTTCTTCTTCGCCTCCTCGTCTGGTTCTGCCCTTCTGGTTTTCTCTTTATTCTACTTGGTCATTTTCCCTCTTTTCCCTTCTTGCTGTTCTGTTTCTAGTCGCTTTCTTCCTCCTTTACCTAATTTTCCTCATTCTTCTCCTCCCGGTCTTCTTCTCTTTCATCTGTCGATTTCTTCTTTCTTTCTCATCCTTCTCTTCTTTTTGTTTTTTCTTCTTTTTCTCCTGCTTTTGTTCAATTTTTCTTCTTTTCCTTCTTTCACTTCTAATTCATTTGCCTTTCTTCTATTTCATCTTCTCGTGTTTCGTGTGAGTCAACTTCTCTCATCTCTTCTTCTCCAGTTTCATATTCCTAATCAAGAAAGTGTAATATTTTACAATATTATAATTTAGGGAGTAAAAGTATCGGAATAACCTTAAAAATACGATGTCGATTTCCCCCCCTTTTTTTAATGATTAGCGAATTGATTTGCGTCCGTCATTTCCTTTCAGGTCGGTCTCTCCTCTAACCGACTTCATTGTTTTGAAACACACCACCTATTAAATATAAGTCTGTCAAGGTCTGTTAAATATATTTATTTTTTGAACGTAGCGTCAACAGTTATTTAATTTTTTAGAGAGACTTTCGTGTAGTGTTTTCTCGTTATTCCACAGAGTGTTTATGGAATAACTGACAACTTAATCTGTCAACTTTTACGCCACCATCACTGATATTTATTTATTCAGTAGCGATGTCAGAATTATTTATATATATTTGTTTTTTACTCGTTTTCTGTTTCTCCAAGCAATCTCGCAGTATATGGGTGTTACACATTGGTGTCAGGGATACGACACGAGTCCAAAGACAGACCGGACACTTGTAAGATCTTTCATCTGGAGGTCTTTAGGATCAAGGACCGAACCGTGATCTTGAGTCACATTAATCTGGTTGTACAATGAGTATCCGTTCACAGCGCACAAAAAAGTGTCATTTGTGAAGGCCGATTAAATTTCTGTTGTATTCAGATTCTGTTGTAAGCAGATCGGTTACGATCTTAATCTTGGGATTTCTTTGATCGATTTGAAGCTTAGAGAAGGTGAGAAATCCCTCAGATGTAGTCTAACGAATAGCAATAACGGGGGCTTCAAATCATGTATGCACACCTCGCGCTGTTGTAGAAAACGTACTTTCACACCTATACGCTTTCTGAAAGAAAGAAAAGAAAAAACAACAACAGCAACAACCGAATGAATTATTTCTTCACAATGAGGCAGTGTCATGTACCAGGGCAGTGGATAGGACGCAAGGGACCAATTGAGTTTCCTGTTCGCTTTCCATACCTTACTTCACTAGACTTCTTTTTTGTTGATTGATAATTAATTGATTAGTGATTCCGGGCGCGTCAATGGCTTATGTCAATATTACCGTAAGGGTAGTGCATGTTTTTTCCTCGTGGGGTGACGGTGATCTTTCTCCGGATGGATGGTGAGATCCGGCGCCGACCTACGTTGGCTTGCGAGGATTTTCCCCAATCAGGTATCTCCCACCAGCGGGGCACCGTCCCTGCCGGGACAAGCTGTAATAGTCTCCCGACAAATAACTTTTTGAGGTACCTACAGTAAAAGATGAGGTGTCCTGTCGTACCCTGGGCACACTTTGGAATGCGATGTGGTGTGCGTAGAAATCCCATTGGACATTTTGGTGCGAAGTACAGAATTCGTTGTGATTCGTGCCCAGAAATGTATCGGTGCTGAAGGCCATCAGTACAAGTATTTAATTTAACAATTTGGAACATTTATTTTTTTATCAGAAACAATACGTATTTTTCAAATAGGACATTTATTTTCACAAAAAATTAACCTTTAGTTGGAAAACATTTTTTAGGACAGTTCAAAGAGTGCATGCAATTTATTTAAATACTAGAACAGGAGTTTCCGGAAATGCATTATTTTTTATTCAAGGAGAGGGATTCCCCTTTTCCTTCCTTGGCATCCAGGCTTCATTTGCGGCAACACCGCAGAGTCAAAGCGATCGTATGCGCTCTCGGGAAGTGGTGCAAGTGAAGTTTTACTGGCGGTGTGAGCGGTATCCGGCGGGAGGGGCCGCGGTTGTGCCCGCATCCTCCGCATCGCCTCTTCCGGGGACGCTGCGGGCGTGCAGGGAGCGGTTGCCGCGGCAGTGGTGGATGAAGGGCGAGACGGCGGAGGCGGGGATAGCGGCGGATGGCAGGGGATGGCGGCGGTTGGCCAGTAGTGGGCGATGGAGGAGCGGCCGAGGCAATTATAAGTAGAGAGTCAACATCGATGTCGAAGTTTTCAAAATATTCGTGAATTGAAGCCGATGTTTTTTGAACATCAGTATTTTGTGCTCCAGAGAACTACAAGTAGCGTCCCCTGATGTGATCCCAGGTTCGATTCCGGTCGAAGCAAACACTGTGTTGTAGCTTTCCTTAAAATGTCACTCAGTTTCTGTAGCGGTGAGACGAAGGAAAGCTCAGGCAGGCGGAGTTAGCTAGTTACGGTGAAGGGAATACGTCATGTTCGCCTCATGCCTCTCTTATCCCAAACGCGGGAATTAAACCAGGTAGGGGAAATACAGTTAGCCAGCCGGCAAAGTCGAACACTCGACCCCAAATGCCAAATACATACATACATATTTTGTGCTCGATGGTTTCTTAATTTCGATATTTTGTGTCCAATGTTTTTACGTTTTCAATGTTTTGTTTAGGGATGAAAAATTCCCATAACCACAATTTATAAAAGTTAAAATAAGAAATAATATCGGATGTTACCACTGTTTACGTAAGTGTTCGAACGAAACGAAAGCGGTTTGTACTGCCTTCAACGAGCAGATTATCTCTCGTCCGAGTTGATTCTAAAGTCTTGGTATTTCCTTCGTCTTTCGTCGTATTTTGCAAATTAAGAGACATTGTATAACTGTTTTCAGTTAAATTTTAATTATAAATTAATATACTTGCCATTGACAAATCATTTTCTGCACACGAATTATATTTTTTTGCTCATCGATGTTTAAAAATATTTTGTATTTCGAGACATTCCGTGATGTTGCGGAGGTGTTCTTGGCCCTCTAGCAACAAGTTGAAATCATAAGACAAGAGAGCTGTGGAGAGTGACATGAAGGTCGCCAAAGCAAAAAACTTTGTTAGGGTGAAATAATATATGAATTTCGACTAGAGCGGATCGGTTTTGTGGAATTTGCATAAAAGTGTCGTGATTGTAAAAGAACATTTCAGCCTAACATTTCACCAGATGAATTTTTAGCTCATCAGTCATTATGATATAATTAGTTGAAAAGAAACACCTGCGAAATAACTTTTATTGGGGAAATTCAAGTGTACCCACATCCAGCCAAATTACTTCTGAAAGTGTTATTAAAAGTGTATTTACCACAATGAAGTAAGGAAGTAATTTAAACCTGTTTATTGGTAAGCGGAAGTGTGTAAGCCTCGGATTGGAACACCGGCCCATGAATGGTTACAACGGCGGTGGGCGTCAGGGGACCGGAGCGGGCGGCGATGGTGACAGGCGGACTGATTTACTCACCGTGTACGTGCATGTGTGTGTATGTGTGTGTATGTGTGTGTGCGTGTGTGTGTTTCGCCGCAGCGGTTGCTGCGGCAACTGAAGACGGCGGCGGTAGACGGTACATCATGTCACCACAGCGGGGAAACTTCCTGTTATTGAAATGGATTGCGGTTTGATGAATATTTGCTCCAGATGTTGGCACGACGATAAAAAATGATATTATGGATTTGATGAGATTATATGGAAACCACAGTTATTAATTTCGTAGGACCGAAACAAACGAACAATTCATTTACTAGTTTCGATAATTACTGTTATTTAAAGAAGAGAGTTCGGATAATGTAATCTGGAAGACCTTCTGACCATTGTGTGTACATAAATACATTTTAAACATTTTCTTTAATATTTTGTTACGTTAAATTCATACATGTTAATCGTATTATTTTAATCGCTCTGGAATCAAGATAAAGAATGTCTTCACTATGGTATCAAAATGTACCGTATATTTAGGAACAATAACTCAGATTTACGTTTGGACGTCATACATTAATGCTGATAGTTCTTTCGCCATCGCAGTAATTTCAATGTTAAGAAAATTGAAGTTGTCTTTAAATGATATTTTCTTTTTTCTCTCTATTTTTAACAAGCTGTTAAAAATATTGAAATACTTTCCCCCATACTTTTTTTATTCATATCAAACGCTCTTTTATAAGTAATTACACGCGAGAGATTAAGTAAATTTTTCGAAAGAATTTATATCACGGTGTAATGATACGCACGTCCGAGATGAATGCAGAATATTTCTGGACTTTTCCGTCTTACAAATATATGAATAAAAATCCCAGATACCGACATTAGAACAAACATAATAATTATCACTTTAAAAAGGAACTTTAATACGTACATAACTTTTCATCCTTTACGAAGAAGCGATATTTACTTAAAATTTCGCAGAATTGATCACAATCTGGATTTTTATGGATAACCTATTACGCGAAATAAGATGTTTCAATACTAATTACTAACGTTGGGAATTTTATGGCCCAGAAAACATTTAGTCCTGAGGATGGTTCATACTATAGTTACTGAAATCATGTATAAACGCCCTTGAAAGGCAGAAATACCGAACAAGAAGTAATACAAATAAAAAAAGAACAGTCACTGATATTAATTGTTTATCACATATTGTTTCAAGAAATGGGAGATTGTAGGAGAAACATTTTCAAAACGTTAGCTATCGATCACGCTGTTTATCTGCTCTGAACTGTCAACTTAAGATATTTTTCTTAAACACTTTACTTACCATGTTTCTTTCAACCAGAGACACTATCCGCATTTTCAAAGTGAGAAATCGAGTCGGTTGAAAAAAATGATGCACAAATGTACCTAATGCAAAGTAAGACAAACAAAACACCCTTTTTAAATCATATTTTTTTTTATAATACGAAATGTCTGCATATATAGAAATCACAAGTAGTACCTGATAAAAGGAAACATAACGAACCATGCAAATACTAGTCCTACTAATCATTTTGCTTCGTGAATACTTTGCGGGAATGTGTCAGAGATACTTGGAATGCGAACTCCTCCAAGAACTTTCACTTTTTATTTGCTCAGCTCTGTAGCTAAGCAATTTACTTACGTAACCCCGAAAAGGAATGACAAGATGGAGCTTCAGTAAAGAATACTATTCTCGTAAGTTACCAGAACCAGTCAACAAGTACACCTCTGAAGGACGTGAGACGTCTTCGAGGTTTACAAAGATGTAAACTACGTAATAAAATACTCTTGGGATTTCCACCAAGTGTTGGGGTTTGTCAATCATCTCGCCTGCCAATTTGACCATCTTCCTCAGCACATTACTTGTGTACAATAGTTTGGAGAATTCTTTATGTTTGAATATTGTCAACTTAAATTATAGGACTTCTGTACAGACGGGATTGATTTTGAAAATTAGCCAAGAAATCCAATCCCAAATTCCTTGAAAAATTGTGCATCGCGAAAACTATCGGGTGTTGTTCCAATAGCATCAAATACAGCTGTATTTTGTAGTGACTAGTCGGTTTTTAATTTTTTAATGCTTCTAGGAACGTCCCAATGGATTATTTTTGGAAGCGTATGCTTAAACCCTAAGTAAAAATATGCAAAAATATAAGTTTGTATCTTGTTCCAGTGGTTCAAGCATAACTATAAAATCGCAGGGAATAATGTTGTAATTAGGGGATCCATAGTTTTGTGCTTACATTTCAATCCCTCCCACCTGTTTTAAATCTCAGAAGACGCGATTCTAAGAACCACTTTCCAGGTTGGGACGGTCCCCAATGTAGTATAGTGTAAATGTAGTATAGTCTACAAGTAGTACGTTGTTAGTGGAGTTGACCAGCACGGCGCTGGTTAGGGATGGCAAAAAAAAATCTATGTTTTTCACCTGAAACATTGATATATTAACATTGATATTTTGCTTTCGATGTTTTCTTCACGTCAATATTTTGTTGCAAAAACATCCACGTTTTTAAAATTTTCATTTTTTTAAATAAAGGGGTTAAGCACGTTGTAGAGTAGCAGCAATCCACAGTAATATCGTTGTTTTGCGTCATCCTCTTTATCACGCTGCAGATTTCGCCTGTGCAATCTGAGGAAGTTTGGGAGCTGCTCGTTTTATGAATGTATGTTATCGCCAGGCGTGTCACTGCCTGAATCGACAGTGAAACACGAAATCGATAGCAAAACACGATATTCTTTATTGTTAATTTTATTCTTTACATTCCATAATAATTTAAGTACTAACATGCTGACAAACAAACAAAAATACATCTTTAGGGTACTGTAATTAAAAATGGATAGGTAACTGGTATGTTTATTAGTCCCTAATTAAGACATCGATGTTTTCTCGTCGATGTTTTCATCGATATCGAAAACCCTTAGCGATGTATCGAAACATCGATGTATCGATGTTTTGGTAAAATTTGCCGTCTCTAGCGCTGGTGAGTCACCACCCGAGAGAACAGAATTTCCACGGCTAGAGTGGCCTGCGGAGGAGTGGTAGCACTTTCTCTCTTGGGAGTAACCTCGTCCCTGTGCGACGCGGCGCGGCGCGGCGAGGCACGTCCGTCGCTGGCTGGCATTGGCCGAGCGGGCGGGCGCGCAGTTTGGGCCGACCGGAAGGAAGCGAGGCCTTGGCGACGCGATGGCCTCTCCGCCGCGGCCTCGCCTCCCGCCCCCGCCCCCGCCCCGCCCCCACCCGCGTTACTTAACGCATTGTTCCGCCGGCGAACGCACGCTGGGTTGGCGGGCTACCTCGGGGACAGGACGGCCCATTGATTTCCATTTCCTTCACAGCACATGACATCAAAGGGACACCGCGTTGCGATAAGGCGACTACACAGTTTCTGCATTCGCCGGCTGCTCGTCCAATGCCGAGCAGCTTATGTGTTCGGCGAATGTTCGCTTCCTATGATGTGTACGAAAAACTGACACGCGGTGGGTTGGGTGATCGCTGAATATTCGTCGCTCGGCAAATAGCAAATAACCCATCCACAATTCCCGAGATTCGGCGAGCTGTTGCTCGCAATTCGCCGAATGCCGTATGTGTGGAGCTGCCTTAAGCTCAGGGCATTAGAGCAGTGCCTCTGAACGGAAAGTTCTAAGGTTCAAGTCCCGAAAGTGACAGGATTTTCGACAATAGACAGATTGCTAGGTCGAGTTCTCTCGCCGTCTGGAGGAGAATTCTAGCAGTCGACTGCTCTGATCAGCAGTTTTTCGTGGTTTCTTCCAACATTTCAGGCGAATGCCGGAGCATAACCCTAATAAACGCGCCACGGACAGCGCGCGATCTTTCCTTCCTCTTCCTTGTCTTTCCTCAGCCCTTACTTTCACACACACTCACGCACTCCACCACACAAGTCAGTAGACCAGTGGGGAGCTTAGAGTGTGAGCCGACTAGAACAGGACACCGCTGGTGCCTGGATGGAGACATCGCAGAAAGCGTCTTGAAGGTCGGCGTGTAGGTAAGCGTCTCGCTATCCATCTGCGGAAGAACACTCACCTCCGGTGATGAAAATATGCATTACACTTACGGGACTAATGACCAGAGCAATTGATGCTCCTGGAAGCACGAAATAATCAACCTGGCCGATAAGTCAACCACTGACTTCTTCATTGCCTTCAAAGGACTGTGCTTGTGAAAAATAGGGATGCGACATCAATACAGATGTTTTCAAAAGACCGATGTTTCAATAAAAATATCCATGTTTTAATCACCGATGTATTTAAGTCGATGTTTTTGAACATCAATAACTTGTGCTCGATTTTTTACGTTTTGAATATTCGTGGATATTTGTGGACGAAAAATTACCATGATCACAATTTTGTAAAAGTTACAATAAGAAATTAGTTATTTACGATATTAGTGTCGTAATACATCTGATTACAATACGAGATTGGAAAATTGCCAAACGAGGCCGTTAGGCCGATTTTGGTAACCAATTGAGTATTGTTATCAGATGTTACGACACGAATATCGTACGTTTTATCCACTTTGTAAAAATTTGTTAGATTTAAGATTAAAATTTTTCATTTAGTATTCACATTTTTCCCCTTTAAGTGGCGACACTGTTCTTAACAAGGAGAACAATTGAAACGCGCATGGTGTACGTAATCGACATGAGCAAATGCAGTTCAGACTCAGAAATAGAAATAGCAGCAAATGCTGCTATTGATTCTTTGTTACCATACAAATCAAAGAAGAAATATGAGCGTGAGTACTCAATTTTTAAGGATTGGTGTGAAAACAAAAACGTTCATTGCATATCAGAAAAAGTTTTAATGGCTTACTTTTCCGGCAAAACGTGTTATTATTATTGTTATTATTTGAAAAATTGTTAACAAAGTTATTTTCATAATAAATTATTTGAATAATTATTGTTATGCTTAATAGTAGATTATGGAATAGTGCTCGTCTCAGAATAACCCTATTCGTATGCCATTACCGCACTAGTGTGGTAATGAAGTTCATTACCACACTAGAGCGGTAAAGTACTTCATTACGAAACTGATTATAATAGCATAATGTTTCACATTACCTAACCAAAGTGGATAAAATAACTGATGGTATCACTGCCTGCGAACCAGGCGCCTGCAGTTTATTCTACCTTAACCCGGCAGTGCACGAAGGTGGCCGAGAGACCCGGAAAGCCTTTACTCTAATATTGCGAGTGTAGTTTGGCCGCCCGTGACCACTGCTTCCAGGTACCTTTTCCTTCCACAGATATGAGTCACACTTCCTTTTAGAAAATGAGTCTTGTTATGCTCTCTATAGTGGTGAGACATTCCAAAATGTTGCACGGATCTGAGAGATCAACTGCGTGCGTTCGTGCAACGGCTTTCGTTCAGGACTTTACGCGACTTAAGAAAATATTAGTGCCAAATATGCAAAAAGTTTATTTGTTTGGAGAATTCACTAACAGTTTGTAAAGCATGCAATGAAGGGAAGGTGTCTTGATATGTAAAATATACCAAATATAATGAAAATCAGTGTTCAGTCTATTTAATTTTTTCAGTTTTGTTAATATGCATACAAACCAAACCACTAAATACCGTAATCAATTGTTTAAAAATATATATCATTATTGAAAATAATATCCGTCTTCTTTTTGGTAGACCCCTTTCATCGAAATTATACGGGGAAATTGAATTAAGGGAAATGCAAGAAGAAGAGTCTATGAGACCAGGTGCGTGCACTGACGTTATAGAAAGAGGCGCGTGTGCTGCCGGGTTAATCAAGCAGACAATTTCTCGTCATTTCCTTCGTCTTTCCTCGTATTTTGCACATAAAGAGGCGCTTTTAACTTTGTTTTCAGTTAAAATTTAATAATAAATTAATATACATGGCCCATATTTAAAAACATTGACGTTATTTGGTTGATGTATTGTCGATGTTTTAATTTTGAACATAGATGTTTGGCAACATCAATGTTTTGTTGTCGATATTGCTTCACTAGTGTAAGCGCGCGAGGACAGGTAAGTTGCTCTCAGCGATAGCGCCCTGTCCTGGCTCCGTCCACTCGATTGATTGATTGATTTTTCGTGTTTCCGGGCACGTCAACTGCTTTGGCCATTAGTCCCGTTAGTGTAGTGCATGTATTTTCTCGGGAGATGGCGGTGATCTTCCCCCGCTGGATGGCGAGATCCGGCGCCGACCTACCGTCGGCTAGTGGGGTTTCCCCCAAAATAGGACTCTCCCACCAGCGAGGCACCACCCCAGCCGGGACAAGCTCTAAGCTCTCGATCGGTCTCCCGGAATATGTGGTAGTGTAGTGCATGTTAGTGTAAGTGTGTGTGTAAGGGGAGAGGATAGGACAAGGAAGAGGAAGGACAGATCGCGCGCGGTCCGTGGCCCGTTTGTTAGGGTACTGCTCTGGCATTCGCCCGGTGTTGAGCGGAGAAACCACGGAAAACTACCGATCAGAGCAGCCGGCCGCTAGAATTCTCCTCCAGACAGCGACCGAATTCGACCTAGCTGAAAAGCTAGTGTCGAAAATCCTCCCGCCGTCAGGACTCGAACCTAAGACTTACAGGTCAGAGGTGCTGCACTGACATCAGTTGATGCACTGAGCTACCGCTCCCGGTCCTGTCCACTCGAGACGTGTCGCTAAAAACACAAGACGTGTACGATTGCGAAAGTTGAAGCAGAAATATGATTATTTAAAGAGAGAACAATTATTCATTTCACAAATTTACTTGTTTACCACTGACAAGGGACTTTTCAACAGGTTTAGGTCTCATTTGTCTCATCTTGTCTCATTTTTTTCTATAGATATTCACTATTTATATGTGATAGGAAAAATAGTTATCGTCACTCACAGGAAGTTACTGACAAAAAATGTCACTTTTCATGACGCAAATGCGGGGTTTGTGCATCCCTGCGTACTCGCGAGAGAATGTCGCCGAGGGAACGAGCTCTCCTACGGACACGAGCCACAATTGTCCAATCTAAGTCTTATCTGGACTGATTGGCACTTAGGCACAATTCTCTATAGGCGGTTCCATTCATTCACGATACGAGAGTACCGAGCGACCGCTCGCCGAATCCCCAGTACTTGGATGGGTTTTCTTATTTTGCCTAGCACCAAATATTCGCGGCTCGCCTTAAGGCGATTCCACTCATTCATGATACGAGTGTAGCAAGCGACCGCTCGCCGAATACCCAGTTTTATGGGTTTTCTCATTTTGCCGAGTGCCAAACATTTGGCGCTCGCCTTAAGGTGATTCCATTCATTCACGATACGAGAGTAGAAACTTCAGTATTTATATGGGTTTACCGAGTCATTTTATCGAGTGCCAAACCTTCGGCGCTCACCTGAGGCGGCTCCACACATTCGGTATTCAGCCAGAAGCGAGTGACCGCTCACCGAATCCCGAGAAGTGTGAATGGGTTGCTAGCTATTTGCCGAGCGACGAATATATAGGGCCCACCCTATCCACCGCGTGTCGGTCTTTTGGACACATCAAAGAAACCGAAGATTCACCGAACACATCAGCTGCTCGGGTTTTGGCGAGCAGTTACTCGTCACTCGGCGAATTCCGAAAGTGTGGATTCGCCTTTACCCGTAGCATGTGGATCTTTTGGGCACGTGAAAAGAAGCGAACATTTGCCGAGCCCCTCAGCAACTCAGAATTGGGTGAGCAGTCGCCAAATGCCGAAGGCATGGAGCCGCATTTGCATGCCGCGAGGTCACACTAAGAATATTCCATTCGAAAACCCATCACCCCGCTTGTCTTGTGTTGCCGGTTTCGCCTGGTAACCCACCATTTGGGCCCCTGCTCGCCAGCCTTTGGGCAAGATTGGGCGAGGGACATTGATGTTCGACATTGATAAACGACCACCCAGACCCTGAGTTTCGCGGCGTCACTCACGTCGTTAGCTTGAATGTGCAGGCAGTGAGAAGGCGATACTAAGCTTCTGATAGTCGGGTTCGCCCGGCTACCCACCAGTTGGGCCTATGGCGCGTTGACCTGTGACAGGATTGGGCGAAGGATGCTTTCGGAGTACTCCAGATTCCACTTTAAAGTCCGGCGGGAAACTAGATACCACCTGTCAGATTGCCCAAGTTCCGGCGTTACCCACGGCGATAGCTGGCGGTAAGCAATGGGGAGAAGGGATGGGGGCTTCGAGCCGCCTGGACCTTAATTCAGGTGGACTTTTGGATTCGTCGTGGCGGTGGCCCGATACTCTGGGCAAAGAGGAGGGAACTTATTCCCGGCGCATGTGAGTGGCGCGTTGTTTTGACTCCGGTACTTGCCTGGAAAGCTAGGAGCGCTTTGCTAGCAGGGCGGACATTACCCAGGCATTGTATGGGGAGGTTGCCGTGAGGGCAAACTGGGTTCCGGCTGGATCCGGACATCAGACCACCGGCGTCTTACGCGTCGGTGGAGGGTGAGGATAAGAACCGCAAAGGCCAATGTGCCCACTCTGGGGACTTGTCCCCCTGACGAAAGCAAAGACAAGTGTTGTTCAATGGGTTCAATGTTCAATGTGGTGTTTCAAATACCACTTGGGGTTTCATACTCCGGAGAGTAATCACCTAGGTAGAACAAGATTGAGTAATAAAATAGACTGCCCGTTTTACAAATACCCCGCTGCCGTCCTTCAGTCTCTGGTTTAAGAAGCCGCATACACTCAGCTAGGGAACGACTCGAGTAATGAAGTCAATATGACTAAACTCGGTGTCGAGTCGGTTCCTCGCGCGAGCGTGAGTAAGGAAATGGCGTCTGGCGGTCATGTGGTGTCAAATTCAAAATGATCCACAGTACATTTCATGATGAAGGTGCTCAATGGACAAGTTTCTGGAAGATAACAGTAGTTTAGAAAGAAATATAAGAATTTTTTAGAAATAGTATTTGTGTTACAATATTTGGCCGTTTACTTTAAGTTAAATAATGAAACTGCAGGTAGCGCTAGTACCAGCAGCGTCCATGGGGGGGGGGTAAGTGTGTGTGTGGGGGGGATTAGAGCGCGACTTGCTTCAGGCCCCAACTTAATTGGGGCACAGAAAATCTGTCGGTGTGATGGCTGTGTTGCACTGCCTTATGCAAATACCAAATGAGTTGACTTTAAAAGTTATCCGGACTGAACATTATTGTGTGGGACGCGGCCTAAACGGCACAAGATTGATTTCATAAAGCTGAAAGTATGATTTACAGTAGACTTCTCTTTCCTTCAAACATCGATAAAATAAAATATATTTACGGATGAACTTTTGTTTAATTGATTCGTTATTTCGGGCGCGTCGAATGCTAAAGTCACTAGTCTCGTAAGTGTAGAGCATTTTTTATCTCAGGAGATAGAGGCGATTTCCCTCGCTGGATGGCAAAATACGGATAGCGAAATACGCTACGTCGGCTTTCGGGGATTTCCTCCGACCATGTATTCCCCATCAGTATGGCACCGCCCCAGCCGGGACAAGCTTTAAACTCCCGACTAGTCTCCTGGCATGTTTAGTAGTGTAGTGCATGTGTATGTGTGTGTAAGTAAGGAATGAGGATAGGATTAGGAA
This sequence comes from Teleogryllus occipitalis, assembly GCA_011170035.1. Taxonomy (NCBI): domain Eukaryota; kingdom Metazoa; phylum Arthropoda; class Insecta; order Orthoptera; family Gryllidae; genus Teleogryllus; species Teleogryllus occipitalis. The sequence continues at coordinate 4,108 of BLKR01015779.1, read as the reverse complement.
GAGGAAAGAAAGATCGCGCGCGGTCCGTGGCCCGTTTGTTAGGGTTCTGCTTCGGCATTCGCCTGGAGAATGTTGATCGGAGAAACCACGGGAGTATACGGTTTATGAAGACAAATTACAATCGTTTTCTTAACGGGTACTTAATGTGAATCTTCGAATCATCAAAACGAATGCGATCAAACATGATTTCAGGCATACAATAAAGAAAACCTCTCAGAAATTCTTATTGTGTATTTCACGCATACATAATGATATTCTCAAACTGGTAACTAGTCGACCTCAATAAGATAAGAATGACGCCCGCGGTTATCATTTGGTGTGAAGGCAAGCATCATATCACTTCAGCATTGGATGTAGTAAAAAATGATTTGGTTGGTGAATTTGCTTGCTATGTGCATTTCCCTATCTGGCGACGAAATTAGGATAGGCAAAAATGCTGAAAATGCAAGGACACTCGGAATTACGTTTGGATAACGACCATATTACTGTCATCGCTTACATGTCAATGCAGCGACAAGTGATCATCAAAGTTAGAGATCAGTGTTTTACATGCTTTATGAAAGAAGTTACCTTTATTTAACCAGTCAGAAGTTAATTTAACAAGAACCGATTTTGGCCCGGGGGGCCAAAATCGCTAAGGCAGTAGTGTCGTAGGGATCTCGGACCGAAGGATCGCGAGTTCGAGTCCCGCCTCGGGAATGGTTGTATTTGTGTTTGTCCTTTCACCCCTATCACCATCATAGCTTTGTCATCTTCACAGTTACAATAATGTTAACTCCAATAGTGATCGCTAATGACCTAGATGTTGATGCGACCTTAAATAAAAAAACAACAGCAGGAAGTTAGTAGAAATGGGAAGAGTATACTTATCCCACAGCCTTGTGTTTGGTGCAGCCTTGTAGCATGGGCATGTAAACTGGTTGCAGCTGTCCATTCCTATTCTGTGGTACTTATTTTTCCCTTTCAGTAAATATTCAAAATGAAAGTAGGAGCTTATTAGCAAGCTGGGCCAGATTCATGGGAGAGTACCGGTTTTGAAAAAAAATCTATGCACGCTTTAGACGCTAGTATTGTTTGTAGAAAGACAAAATGTTTTTTAGAATAAATAGAACAACACTTGTTCGGTATCGAGGATCTCAAAAACGTGTATTTCCGTCAAAACATCGAGATTGATTTTCTGGAATATTGCAGAACTTACACTGTACTTCATCTACGAAAGAATGAAAAAATAAAAATTAAAAAGTGTGTCATATTTTTTCCACCCTACTCCACACTACACTGTATATCTATTTTATTATTTTTCCTCGACCAGCCTTTCTCTGGTATTTGCCAGAACGGCCGGATGCGCTCTAGCTCAAAGCGGTTTTCACTCTGCTGATTGCGGTGTCGAGGTCTGCAAAGTGCTGCTGGAAATAGGAGACAGACGAGGGAAAGGGTAGACGGAAGAGGTAAAGTCTTCGAGATAACCTAAATACCGCATTTCCTGCAAACTGGAGATGAAAATATTATGAAGCCGGTGCTGTGATTCCACAGCTAGCACTTTCAGCACCATGGTAAGATGCTCTCTTATACTTACATTCTCTTGAAAATATCTTTATCCACTTTGGTTAGGTAAAGTGCACTTTATGCCATTATAATCAGTTTCGTAATGAAGTACTTTACCGCCCTAGTGTGGTAATATACTTCATTATCACACTAGGGCGGTAAAGTAATGGCGTACTTTGCCACTCTTCTTTTGAAAATATTTTGGACTTCGTCTTGTATCCGATACTTTTCCCCTTTAAAAACACTAATAACTGAGTAAACCAACTGATATCAATGTTTTCTTGGCTGACCCGTATGTCCATAATACCGATCGTGCAGCACCTCAGCGTCACTGACCTGAGGAAGCCTGATAGGCGAAACACAGGCCTCTCAGCCAACGACACGGCGTTACCCAGACAGCCCCCCCCCCAAAAAAAAACATGAACTCGAGCCCTTTCTTTTACATTTGATATCAATGTTGTCATTAAGTGATATTGTACTTTTTAGCTTAGAGTAATAGGACCAAAGACTACGTGCTTTCTCCTCTGACTTGCCAGTAAAGTTCGCAATCAGAACTTTTCCGATATGGAATGAACGTTTCTTGGACACCAATCTTTAAAAATAAAATACTCACGCTCATATTTCTTTCTTTATTTGTTAAGTAACAATGTTTCTAAAGCATTTTCTGCTATTTTATTCCAAATCAGAACTATATCCACTCATGTCGAAAAGATTACTCCAAGTATGTTTCAATTGTTCTCCTTGTTGAGAACATTGTCGCCACTTATGGGAGAAAAAAATGCATACTAATTGAAGGCGTGGAACAAAATTTCACTTTAAATCTAACAAATTTTTAAAAAGTGTATAAAACGTTGTACGATATTCGTGTCGTACATCTGATTTCAATACTCAATTGGTTATCAAACTCGGTCTGACGGCCTCGTTTGGCAGTTTTCCAATCTCAAATTTTAATCAGATGCTTTACCACACTTATATCGTAAATAACTAGTGCATTGCTTGATTAACCTTTTAATGAAGTTGTCTTGCATATCTTGTCTTGTGTAAATTGGAATTTATATTTTCATTTGCTAATTATTAAAAGTAGGTATCTGTTGTTCTGAGATATATGTATTTCATGTATTTGCGAATTTTTCCCAATATTATAAAATTTATTCTTTAAACAAAACAAGGTTCACTGATGAAATAAACTAATGAGCATCATGTCACTGTATGATTTTGCTCAAAGAATATATTTTCTCCTATATAAATATCTTTGATCCATTCTGTACCCCACGATTGCAAGATTTTTTAAATAGTGTAATGTCATTTTATAAGCTTTATTTTATCTGACAGAGATCTTTGTTAATGAACATTTGCCGTCTGGGTGATTGTTTTACTTTAAGTGATAATAATCCTTAATTTTCATTAATTAAAAACTGTACGTAACTGCTTAGTATGTTTTTATTGCAGACATTTGAATATGTTTTGTTGATATTGTTGCCCGCTGGGAGTTTTTTCTCCCCAAAACTCCACGAAAGTGATTTGCAATTAATTACAGCAGTATAGTTAATTCAATGTGGTGGAATGTTTAACATTGCATTCCAAAAATAACATGTGTCATGTTAGACAGGAGGCACCAGATTATGTTATTTCAAAGAATGATTCCTGTAAATTATAATTATTTTAATAGAAGTTTTGAAGTGCACTTTTATTGAATTGTAGTAACCTAAATTAATTGTTCAATATGAACATTCTCCATTTGAAGGAATGACAAAACAGTAGGGACCACCACGGCCCCAGCATATGTTTTACAACATTCATGAAATAAATGCTAACCAATCACGTACCCCCGATTGATTGATTGATAATTCCAGGCGCAGTTGCTAAAGTCATTAGTCCTAAAAGTGTAGTGCATGTTTATATCGCGGGAAGTGGCAGTAATTTTTCCCCATCACTTGATAAGATCCGGCGTTGGTTGATCGGAGCAGCCTAGAATTCTCCTCCAGACAGCGGCTGAACTCGACCTAACTGACAAACTAGTGTCGAAAATCCTGCCACCTTTGGGAATCGAATCCTAGGATCTCCCGGTCAGAAGCACTGCCGTGTCATCAGTTGATGTCCTCAGCCACCTTTGCCGGTACGACCCCCGGTTTAGTTTGGCATGAGAGTCAACATATTCGTAATTCATCACTTTGACTGGACCGAGTATATTTCCTGAATAAGAATTCCTTAAGTGGGTTGCTCTGATTGGCTGTTTCCGAGGCTTCCTCCTACTCATTCCTGGTGGATGCCGGAGTAGAATTTGGAACGACGGGCCTCGTATCGAGCACAATCCTTCTTCCTTCCTTAATTTGTCTCCACTCACCTCCATGGGCGATGGCCCATCGCTGGCACCAAGTAGTCTACTCTCTGCAACTTCAAAAGATTTAAACGCGCGAGTACGTAACTGCAATGTATAAAAAACAGGAAACTGGAGTACGAAATATAACAGTTTATTGAGCTTTCTGCTTTAGCAAAGGTCACAATCAGAATCGTACAATAAACAAAGCCGGGGTGGAGTCACGATCGAGCTTGGCAACCGGAC